>JAUMHE010000061.1:18312802-18327484 GCA_032359235.1 Enteromius mattozi
TATAAACACCATTACACCTATGGAGAGACCCCATAAAACATGGAAACACAACATGTGTGTGTGTGTGTGTGTGTGTGTGAGAGTGTGTGTGTGTGTGTGTGAGAGTGTGTGTGTGTGTGTGTGAGAGAGAGAGATTGTGTGTATGTGTGAGAGAGTGTGTGTGTGTGTGTGAGAGTGTGTGTATGTGTGTGTGTGTGAGAGTGTGTGTATGTGTGTGTGAGAGTGTGTGTATGTGTGTGTGTGTGAATGTGTGTGTGTGTGAGAGTGTGTGTATGTGTGTGTGTGTGAGAGTGTGTGTATGTGTGTGTGAGTGTGTGTGTGTGTGAGTGTATGTGAGAGAGAGAGATTGTGTGTGTGAGAGAGAGTGTGTGTGTGTGTGTGTGTGTGTGTGTGTGTGTGAGAGTGTGTGTATGTGTGTGTGAGTGTGTGTGTGTGTGAGAGTGTGTGTATGTGTGTGTGAGTGTGTGTGTGTGTGAGAGTGTGTGTATGTGTGAGTGTATGTGAGAGAGAGAGATTGTGTGTGTGAGAGAGAGTGTGTGTGTGTGACCTGGCTCTTGTTGACGTGGTCGTTGGGGTGAACAGGGTCTTTGCTGCCCAGTTTTCCTCCCAGAATCTCGATGGCTCTGTTACTGATCACCTCATTGACGTTCATGTTCGTCTGTGTTCCAGATCCTGTTTGCCAAACCACCAGCGGGAAATGATCATCCAGCTTCCCAGCAGCCACCTGGAGACACAAACACACACAAACACACACCAAACACACATCAATGAGATCTCAGTGAAATCAAGCCAAAATATGCTGCGTGTTAAAGAAAGGATTTCTGTGTGAATCTTACTTTAGGAGTTTGTTTGTTTGTACCAGCGTTATTCTAGTATCACAGAGATACTATAATGTTTTTTAAATTAGTTTTTCATTTTAATATTAGCTAATTTTTTCTTAATTTTGTTGTTTTCTCTCATTATTTTTGTCAATACATTTTTAGTAATTTAGGCTGTTAAAGTTAGTGTTATGAGAGATGAAATCACCTCATCAGCAGCTTTTATGATTGCTTCTGCGATCTTTGGGTCCAAACCGTAATCTTTATTCACGTCTGCAGCAGCTTTCTTCAGAATACCAAAGGCTTTGATGACTTGAATCTACAGGAAGAGGAATGATTCTCACCGTTATGCACCGTTATAGATCATAAAGCAACATTAATACGAGTAATATGTGTATTTCTCACGGGCATTCTCTCCGTGGCTCCTCCGATCTTGAAGTTCATGGTTGATCTAACCGTTTGAGCTCCATAATATTTATCAGAAGGAACTTTGAGCTCTCCGAACGTGTCCTTCTCGATCCTGAACGACTCTGAACTGGCCTGAAACGACAAAACATACATCACATCTGATATCAGGAGCACAGAGTCATCAGAGCTCAGGGGCATCTGTAGAAATACACATCAATACACTGTATGGGTCACAACTATACATTTCTCTTTTATGACAAAAATCATCAGGATATTAAGCTAAGATCATGTTACATAAAGATATTTAGTACATGTCCTACAGTAAATATATCAAAACTTCATTTCTGATCAGTAATATTCATTGCTAAGAGCTTCATTTGAACAACTTTAAAGGTGATTTTCTCAATATTTAGATGTTTTTGCTCCCTCAGATTCCAGATTTTCTAATAGTTGTATCTCAGACAGATATTGTCCTCTCCTCACAAACCAGACATCAGTGGAAAGATTATTTATTCGTATGATTTCAGATGATTTGATTATCTCAATTTCAAAAAGTTGACCCATATGACTGATCAGAATCCAAAACTCGTGTTTTTTAATTCACTGTAAATCACACTTTTCACCCTCGGAAAATCCACCAAGCTGCAATTAAGCGCAAATGCACACTTGTATAGTTATGAAATACATATATGAATGATGCGTGTGATTTCTGAGGGCTTCAGAAGAGCGTTATTAAACATGAAGGTCATTCACGGCCCGTCAGTACGACTAACAGCACACAAACACCGCAAAAACAGCGAGATTTTTACCATTCTGATCGGCCTGAGCTGGACTCCCGGCGCTGGGCAGATGTTCCGGAGACCTCTGGATCTCTGCGCGGCCCACAGCTTCGACAGATCCGCGCTGAAGCGCTGCAGGTTCCGTGCGGAGCGATACATGGCGACACGGGGCGGAACTAGTTTCTCACCAACCAGAGACGAGAATCAGGGGGCGGACACTTATTAGTGAAACACAACACGTTTGTTGTTACAGGAGGGACACAATTACCAGCGACACGCGTGGAATTAAACTCGAGAACTTCAAACTGAGCGCTTTTAGTGGCCCCTTATTTTTCAGATATTATCGATCAAAATCATTATTTATTATGTTTTGCTAAAGGACTTCAGTTTGAGAGCGGAGAACGCAGCTGTTACTTTTCTCAACGAGTTTCAGGATCGACCAATCACAGCCGACTGTTGATATCACTGTATCCCGCGCTTTATTTAATCATTTTAATATGTGCCCCTGGACCACAAAACCAGTCATAATTGTCATTTTATTAATAAAAGAGATTTATACATCATCTTAAAGCTGAATAATTAAGCACTATTTGCCTGAGATACAACTATTAGGAAATCTGGAATCTGAGGGAGCGAAAACATCTAAATATTGAGGAAATCATCTTTAAAGTTGTTCAAATGAAGTTCTAAGCAATGCATATTACTAATCAAACATGAAGTTTTGATATATTTACAGTAGGACATTTACTAAATATCTTCATGGAACATGATCTTTACTAAATATCCTAATGATTTTTTGTGTAAACGAGAAAGAGATAATTCTGCCTCATGCAGTGTACTGATGTCTACAGATACACCTGAGCTGCTCATGACTGATTTTGTGCCACATATATAATCTATAATATACTATAATATAATATAAAAATTATATATAATGTAATTATATATAATTATCTATCTAAAATTATATATAATGTAATTATATATATTTTTTTAATCATGCCAAAGTACATGAAATCTTATCAATAATTACTATGCACACAATTTTGGTATTTTTCGTGATATTTGACTATTCAAAGATTTGTGTTTGCTATGCTCATCAAAGACAAAACACAGTTGACCAAAACTGACAGTAGCGGATTAAATTGATTATTATTGATTCATTTTAAATCAATGCACTGCTCCGTATATGTCTATTATTATTAAAATAATAGTTCAAAAATATGAATAGGTCTGCGTTATTTCTACATTTACACACCGCTTCCACCGGATGGCGACAACATGCAACAAATGAAGTCCAGACTGTGCGTTTCCACAAGAAAAATGTTTTGATGAACGTTCTCGGAACGTTTTATCAACGTTTTCTATAGCTAATAACAAACGTTTGTCCAGTAACGTTAATAGAACGTTAATTTGGTTAAATTCTCTGGTCTTTAATAAAGATCTCATTATTTATTAAACTTGTTATCGCTGAACTTTTGTTTTTTTTAATGTAACGCTTGCTTCAGAACGTTTATAGAACATTCATGTAACATTCCCATAAAGTTTGGAAAATTATAAAATGGAATATGTTCATTTAACGTTCCAAAAATGTTTTTTCAAAAGAGATGTTTTGAACGTTCACGTTAGTAAAAGGTTCTCGGAACAGTTTTGTGAGCTGGGAGTAATGAATATAAACGTGCTGTAATGTTCATGTTTTACTAATAAAATCATCTGTAAATTGTATTCTTGGAGTATCGTGTTTTTAGGCCCAAACGAGCAGAAAACCGTCCCGGAACGCTTGTTGATTATCGTGTGTTTGTTCTGTCAGCAGTTATTGGAGATGATATGAATGTGAAGGATGATAAGTGTTCCTGTCACACATCATTATCTGTTTCCAGCTCTATTCGACTCTAATCAGCTGCTAATTGAAACTAAGCGTGATCAATAGCGCCGAACGACTCTGATAAGAAGTGATCAGATCGGACTTCTCTTATCAAACAACTGTAAATGACGAAATTCTAGTAAGTGCTATACTGGAGAACTGAAGTGAAGCTTTATGAACGCATGTCTGTTCTCTGAGTGACGAGGAACGGATGAAAGTTCGTCATTATTGATGCGTTTAATCAAACATTCCGTGTCAGGAACGCTTGTGCTTCTCAAGGCCAGTATTTGCTCCTTCCAGTGTGAATGAGATGGAGTTTGTCCAGAAAGATCTGGACACGAGGCGCCAGGCCTGTGACAGCAGATCAATTCACTGCAATGATTGGCAAAGCGCAAATATTAGCTGTTCCCAGATCAGTCTTTCATGTATGACATGGTTTGATCTGCAGATTAATGCACAGGTGATATTAGTCAGATTAATCTGTGAAAGAGCTTCAATCAGACTCTGAGTAGATCAATGCGCTCCTGTGATGACTGTTTAATTCATTACAATCCACTCCATTATGTCTTGATACTATATATATACATATATATATATATATATATATATATATATAGTGGGGCATTTTTTGCATTTCAGACTTTAGTGAAATATTGTATTTATTATTCTGGCCAAAATATATTTTAAATAGAGCCTACTGTATGTTTAGTATATATTTGTAAAAGCCGAAGCTCAATTAAATAGCCTACATTTTTAAAATAGAAAATATATTTGGTTTCAACGTAGGCCGATTTCAACATCATTATAATCTTTATTATTATTATTATTTGTTGATTTTTATTCAAATATGTTCGTACGTGACAACGTTTTTCATTATAGTGACATATGTATTTTTTTTTTTAAATATATATAGGACAAATATATATTTAAATGCTTTAAACATAAATTTATAAGGATTTTTTTACCAAGCATATTGACTGACAAATATTGGTAGGAAAACATGTTTTGAAACATATTTAGCAGATTTTTTACCTTTTTATCAGATTTTGAAATGTACTCTAAAATACTTGAAATTGTGTATTTATGTATACGAACATTTAACCATGTTTTATTAATTTCTATATCAAAATGCTTTGATTTCGAGTGAATGTGTTTATTTTTTCTAGTAATTTTGGTGACACAAAAGCCATTGAGTATTGCCAAATAGACATTAAAAACAACATTGTTTTTTGTTAGTAAAGTCTTAATCTTTCAAATCAAAGACATTACTACTCGTTAATATTTCGTGACTTTGTCTATTAATCCAACGCAAAAAATTGCATAAAAATAAAATCACAAAATCTACAAACAATTTCTGATATATACGAATAAACAATCTAAATAAAGTAAAAAACATCTTTGTTTTTATCCATTTAACTTCAACTGAATTATTAACTTCTATAATTAATTCTATTAATTTCTACAACTCGCTTTTCATCAGTAATACAGTTTACTTCATTTCTTTTTCACTAAAAAATGTAAGCGATTAAAATGGTTTGTAATTATTACTTTATTAACCATGTACAATGTTATGGAATGCTATTAATTAGTCTTTTGCTTTAGTAACGTGATATAAATGAAAGTGAGATTGAATCGTGCTAGGTTTAATCCAGGTGCATCCTGACTTTCCTCCTCCTCAGGTTTCTTCTTTCTTCTCCTTCATCTCATTCTTCTCAGAGAGCCAATCAGAGCTCGCGTACCTGCAGGAAGTTTGACCCGTTATTCTCCTCCCTCATAAGGCATCATCACCTCCCTCGCTGGTGACCTCCCGCTTTCGCTAATCGCAACCTGACGAACTGCATGGAAGCAGAAGTCACCAGACGTTCTCCAGCCATGCAGTTCCAGCCCTCGCACGCTCCTCTTTACGCGCCGACGCCCGCGCCGCCCGCTCACCCGACGCCCTTCTATATCGAGGACATTCTGGGCAGAAACGCGTCCGCGCCCGGCCCGGTGGCGCCCACGCCGACCCTGCCGTCTCCGAACTCGTCGTTCACCAGCCTGATCCCGTCCTACCGGACCCAGATCTACGAGCCCACGCCGATCCACCCGGTGCTGTCTCAGCAGGCGCTCGCGTACGCGTCCATCTACCCGTTCCAGCGAGACTTTACGCACGCGCTGATCCGCCACGACCCGCTAGGTGAGAGCCAGACTCATTTCTGTCCTGTTTCGATCTGAACCAGAGCTGCTGAAGAGCCTGGTCTCATGAAAGTGCGCATCAGTAGCGCGATTTTCAATTTCTACTTGGCGTGCTATTTATACGCAGAAATCGTGCATATGATACGCATATGTTTAGCGTGCGTATAATACTCCCCTAACCCTAAATCTAACCCTAATCTGAAGCATTGCTTTCCAAACCTTAATTTTCTGCCTATAAATAGCAACAGAAACCCGTGCTACTGATCCGCACTTTACCCTAGCGAGCTCTAGTTTTACAAAACTTACACTTTTGTACCTTTTTACCTCTACACTCTTAATAATAAAGGTTCTTTATTAACATCAGTGGCTCTATAAAGAACACTGAACATCAGTGAAACCTTTCAAATGCATGAAAACTTCTTTATAGTCGAAAGAAGTTCACGTTTGTTTTAGGAACTGTTTACTGAAAAGTTCTTTTGCGAACCAAAAAAAGGTTCTTGCATGGCAAAAACACTCTTTAGAACCTTTTTTTTGTTAAGAGTGGTGCACATCAGTGCCTTATTAGTGTCTAAAATTAGTGGCTTTTCCTGGTGATAGATTTTGCTTTTTTTTTTTACCTGAGAGTGGTTAACGCTTACTTTCAGTATTAAACAACATCTAGTCAAAAATCTGCTTTATTAAAAGTCGAAATGATTTAACTTTACTGGGTCGGCCTAAGTGTATTCATTTGTGCCCACAAAACTAGTTGTTATGGGTTAACTCGGAGAGAAATGTGTGTGCGTAAGAGTTTAAATTGTGAAATGGTGCCTAAAAGTTGGTGTGATTTGGACACGGAAAGCTGAGCTTCATGGGGTCTGTTTACCAACAGCTCATGTGGTTAATAATATCAACCAGACTGACCTGAAGAGGAAGCTCTTCTTGATTTCGAAACTGCAGTTCAAAGCGCGTTTCTATGACCCTGCTGCTCTAAACGAGCTGAGTTCGGATCGTGCTCCAGCTGCCGGGCTCTCAGGAAGCCTGCTGGCTGAGGAAGACTCCGCTCATCTTCCTCACATGTTGTCGGTCTGAGGTTCAAACTGCCTGTGCTCAGCAAGCCCTGACCCTTTCCGTTCATTCCGGAAATCTTGAGCTCTCGATAGGAGTAAATGTGCTTTCAGAAGCTGTGAGATGTTTTCCTGGAGCAGGACTCGTGCACGCTGCTGATTATTTTATCCACATCCTCAATACACACATATTCAGGAAACACTCGACTTCTGATAGCCGGGATCCGTTTTTTTACGGATTGTTCGTTTCCTTTCATTGGGCTGAACCTTTTTAACTGCTAAAACAACTCAACACACCTCACGGAACTTAATAATGACTCCACACACACGCTTCAACTATACATGCTTGTTTTACACCAATTTCAGAAGAGTTTTAGTATTGCGAATATGATAAGGCCTATAGTAAACAGATGATAGCCTGTATCATCTACATTTATATTTAACAATATATTCATGTCTTTACTGATGCCTGAAAAAGTCAAAAGGACATCACAATGCTGCCAACTTTATTACACCATTTGGGAAGGAAAGGAAAGGAAAGGACGTGACATGTGGCCAGGTATGGTTTCCCATACTAGGAATTTGTGCTCTGCGTTTAACCCATCCAAGTGCGCACACACACACACACACACACACCCGGAGCAGTGGGGGGAACGCTGTGTATAGGTGTTGTACACAAAACATACAGTTTAATTTATATTTGATGCATGTGAATGCATTTTCTTGGATTTAAATATACGGAGGACAAAATATATTCCTAAATGTTTTTGAAAATAGAATTGTATTTAACAAAAAATACATATTCTCAGAAAGAAATGGGTAGAAAATATATTATACATTTTGCGTAATACATGTTTGAGGCCATATTTTTATTTGCGCTGTTTTATTTTTATTTTTTATTCTTAAAATAACATGTATTATTAAATTATTATTTTTTATGCTGTAAAATACTTCTACCACATATTATTGTATATTTCAGTAGGCTTATTTTATTAAGCATCTAATTTCCTGAATATTAAATTATTTTTTATATATAGATAAAAACAAACAAAAAAAGATTTATATTTTAAAAACATTTATTAAGCATCTAATTTCCTGAATTATTATTATAAAATTATTTTTTTTTAATAGATAGATAAAAAAAGAAAAAAAAGATTTACATTTTTAAAACATTTAAAAGCTTCCTGAAGCTCTCAGCACGTGATTAATCGGTTTTTACAGGCGGGATGAATCGCAGTTTCCTCTGTGTTTGTGAGGGGATTAGACGGATGTTCACCCCATTCACCAGATTAACCAACAGGAAACACATTGACGGAAATTTTGCCATAGTCCTTCTGCTCATAAACTCCAGCTTTCAGCGGATGTTCGAGCTGACAGACAGACAGAGAGATTCCGACAAACATTATTCACTTTCAGTCTGAAGATCTGCAGGGCTCAAACTCGCTCTTTATACGCCTTTTTTCTTCAGTGCACGATGTTTGGCGTGTATATAATACGCAGTTTTTACGTGCATATAATACGTAATTTGTTGGCGTGCAGATGATACGAGCAAACCTTGCGCATCTACCCCACAACCCTAATCTAATCCCACCCAGCGCGTATCATATGCACACCTAAATTATAAATATTACGGCAAATTAAATGTGTTTCTTCCGCAGGTAAACCTCTGCTCTGGACGCCGTTCATCCAGCGGCCGCTGCACAAGAGGAAAGGCGGACAGGTTCGCTTCTCCAACGACCAGACCATCGAGCTGGAGAAGAAGTTCGAGACGCAGAAGTACCTGTCTCCTCCCGAGAGAAAGAGACTCGCCAAGATGCTGCAGCTGAGCGAGAGACAGGTGAGTCCAGAAGACCACACCAGCTGCTCCTTCTCTCTTTCTCATCTCTTCAGCAGACTAAACATCTTCTGTTTTTATGTGTTCTTCAGGTGAAAACATGGTTCCAGAACCGTCGGGCGAAATGGAGGCGATTGAAACAGGTGAGAATCTGAATGCACACGTCAGAGAGTTTCTTTTATTATTGCAATAATTATACGGATGTGTTATAACTATACACACATCACTTCTGACGCTAAACACAAGTCTCACGGCAGTTCGTGATTTAGTCACGTAATTTAATTTAATCTATTTATTCGTGCCAGGGACACGTTTATTTCGTTATTTTCGTAAGTCCAGCACGTTTTTTAAACTAATGCATTTCAATTGGATGCATCTTAGTTTAAAAAACGTGCTGGACTTACGAAAATAACGAAATAAACGTGTCCCTGCCACGAATAAATACCGTGAGACTGGGTTGACTAAAACAAAACGAAAAAAAAAAACACGCTTACAAATAAATATATTTTATGGGCATAAAAACAAAAAAATCAATCCAAAGTCAAAAATGTATTTCAATGTTTAACCTTGTATAATTTCCCCCTCTGGTTGACGTTATTATTATTTTTAGCCTGTTTTATTATTTGTATTATTTATTATTTTGTACTTTGTCCTTACTGTTTTAAAGAAGAAAAGCCGCTTTTTATTGTTGTACTATTTTATGTTGTTACCTTAGTACACTACAAATGATTTTTCGAAGTTAAATTGAGAGGATTTTACAAGAAAACACTATTTCCGTCTTTTACTAAATTGCACGTTTAATTTAATGCGTTTCTCGCAGTTTCTTTCCTTTTTTTGTGAAATGTAATTGCGATATCGATATGAATATTGTCTCTACACCAACTAGTCTATTTGTGTATTTTTTTTAAATTTAATTATCCTGTTTATTCGTTTTGATCGCTGCTTTATAACAGAGCAATAAATAAAATACAAAATACAAAGCAATAAAATGCATACTAAATATTAACACGAAATAAAGTTTCAAACAATGTTTTATTTATTTAAATGCAGTAAAATAATTCTAATGTTTTCGATTATCTTCAAAGAAGATCGATTTAATTTAATATTTTAATAATGATCTAATTTCCTTCGAAATCGAAATATATTATATATATATATATATATATATATATATATATTAATATAGCCTAAAGTTTATAATTCATAGAAAATCTCTATAATATTTCTAATATGCTTTTATTAAAATAAAGTACAAAAAAAAAATGAAATTCACGCCGGTGTACGACAAATAAATAAATAAATAAATTAAACGCTGCAAGCCACGCGTGATACTGACAGGCTTGTGTGATGTTGGTGTTGAAACAGGAGAATCCTCCGAGCGGTAAGAGAGATGTGGAGGACTCTGGCGAGCAGAGAAACTCGGACAGATCGAGTCCAGATGTGATGCACGAGTCTGAAGAGTCTGATTCTGACCAGGAGCTGGACATCGAGGAGGACCCACAGTTCTCCATCAACCCGTGATCTCAGCACTCTACTGTACATACTGTATCATACTGTACATTTAGTAGCACAATTAACTTAATGGATGTGTAGATTTCGATCCAAACCTGTATCTGGTGTCTCGTGGGAAATTGTGTAAATATTTTGTGTTAGTCAATAAACAATATTTTGGGGATAATGCATCTGTCTAAACGCCTCTTTCATATTTCTAAAGGATGAAGGTTTTATTATTTACACATTCAAAAATGCATGATTTTCAAAACTTCACACACAAATGTGCACATGTGTTCACTGAAAATATCACAAACACAAGATAACATTTGCAAACATTACTTCATGTTAGATCTGTGTGTGTTGCAGAGAGAACTGTGTTGTTTACACATTAGTGTGTGTTTCTGCTGATTTCAGAAATGAGGTTTTGTGTTTCCTTTAATCTGATGTGATGAAGAAAGAGCATTTGTGTTAATAGTTATTATCAGTGTGATTAGTGCTTTATCTGCTGATTCACAATCCTCTCATCATAGCAGATGATCTGTTAGTCATTAAAATCAATTAAACTCTATCACTTCCTGAATGAAACAACAGCAGGGTTTGAGATCTGGAGCTGCTCTCCGTTCTGCTTCAGCTTATCGCTTGCAGAAAGACAAACAGGTCTGGGTTTGAGCTAATGCTGTAGTTAATGATTGGACAAGCGAGAGGATCCTGGGCGATGAATCACAGCGTTCTGTGCATCTGAGAGAGTTCAACAGCCCCGCAGCGGTGAGAGTTTGCTCCAAAACCAACACCATGAGCATCGATTCGGCCTGAATTGAGAAATGCTTCACAAATCGTGATTCTGAAAAAACAGCATGTGAAGTGAACCTCTGACCGCGGGCCAAACACATCCTGAGTGTTTACCTCTTTTATGATTCCATGAAGCACATTTGAAGCTGTTTTAATATGTTCTTCACACTACAGGTTCTCCAAACTAAATGAATTCACTTGTATTTGCTGTATTTTCTTCCTTCTCTTGTTGTCTTCTGGTCATTTTGACATGAAAATACTTCAAATGTTCTCACATTGGACTTAAACCTGAAAATAAAAGGTTATTTATGTACTTTTTTATTATTATTTTTAAATGAAAAGCAAAGAGCACATGACTTGAGTAAACGATGAGCTTACTTCTTCCCTCTTTATCACCTTTTTTCACTTTAAATGTGCACAGGTTTTGTGTTCGGTCATGGATCTGATAGCTTGTAGACCTCATTGATTGAAAAAGCTTTATTTGTGGATAAGTTTCAGTCAGAATCTGGGGAATAAGCTCAGAACGAAGAGGCCTATGACCAGTGATAATATAGAATAAAAAGAGATTTACAAGCAATTTTAAACAAGGCCTGTCATTTCAAATAAAGTGAAGAAAGACAACTATTTGTAAATATTTTTTGGTGATATTTACCCAATAACCTGGTGCATGAGCTCAGATCCATGAAGAAGCAAACAAACAAACCTTAGATAAAGACTGAATCCAAGTTTTGGTGATAATAGAGCATAACATGAAATTTATTAGCAGTTTTTTGTAGGTCAGTCATTTTTGACCAAGACAATCATTTTTTTCTGACTAATAAAGAATGAATAGAGGCTTTTCTTAAAAAATCAAAATTAAAATCTAAAACTGAGACAAAGGTTAAAACAAAACTGATATCTCCATGAAGTCTCCTGAAAGAGAAAATATTCAAATATGTTCTATATGTTTTGCTAACATTCTCATTCAGTTATGAAAATGTTATTTCTAAAACATGATTTGTTTTGGGGTTTTCTTGATTATGCAAATGTTAAAGAAACATTCAGTTTTGGAAACATTACAGTGTTACATTTGAATTCTCTCTGATGTAAAAAAAAATAATAATAGCATTTAAAACTGTTACATTAAACAAAAATCTAACTTATAAAGTAACATTCTGAGAACATTATAAAAGACCAGAGCGTTTCATTAACACTAACTGACAACATTCTGACAACGTTACAGGAGTTAACACCAATATATTACAGCAGCAGTCATCAGCAGCACAGCTATATCTGTAGAAATAGACAACAATACATTTTATAGGTCAAAATTATACATTTTTCTTTTATAACAAAAATCCTTAGTATATTAAGATCATGTTCCATGAAGATATTTAGTAAATTTCCTACCGTAAATATATCAAAACTTCATGTTTGATTAGTAATATGCAGTATTTGCAGATATTGTCCTCTCCTAACAAACCAGACATCAGTGGAAAGCTTATTTATTCAGCTTTCAGATGATGTATAAATCTCAATTGCACAAAACTGACCCTCATGATTGGTTTTGCGCTTCAGGGTCACATATCACTCACTTCTGTTGAGCAAAAAACCCCCAGACTGAGTATTTATGATCAGGTGCAGCTCTCACGTTTACAGAAGTCATTATTTTCCAGCGCACACAGTGAAGCAGAAAGTCTGACGGCGATATAAAAGCTCCATCTCCAGCTGAATTAGGCCTAATTGAAGAGCAAACAGCACACTCGAGCGAACAATGAGGCCTGAGTGATGTTCTCCAGGGCTGCCGGAGGAATCTTCTCCTCACCTGAAGGCCGCGAGAGCTGCTCGTTATGGACCGAGAGGGTCTCTTTGACGACAAATGCTCAAATATTGACCCGTGGGCCTGAGATACGTCCAGTGGCTCTGATAGTTTAATTGACAACAACTCCTGCTTCATCAGATCAATTAGCGCGGCTCTTTCAGGCCTGTTAGCTCTCGTGTGTGTGTTTAAAACTCCAATCAGTCTTTTCCATGATGGCAGAGATTCTGGCCTCTTAATGGCTTGTTTGTTCCTTTTTGCTGGCCTGCAGATTGCTTTTATGTGCGGCCGTGAACGAGCTCGAGACACAGTCTGATTTATTCATCCTGAGACTTAATGATACGTGATAACAAGGCTTCCATTAAAGATTCTGGAAGCAGCGATTAGGCCTTTCCAAAGCAATTAGACTCTTCCTCTCAGAACAGAGTGAGAGTTTACTGAGTTCTGCCTCGACTCATCTCACTGTAGAACTGGACAATGAAATTAGGCGATAAACACGAGCCTAATCACTGCTAGGTAGATAAATCAATCCAGCTAACATTGTGGCAAGGTTATCTCAAGGTTTCAAACAAACATTCTTCCAGCTACCTTTTATAGAATATTGGTTCAAAGTTATCTGGTCTTTAATAGTGTTGACAAAACACACACACTCACAGACACACGCAGACAAGCACGCACACACATACACACACACACACTCACACACACAGACACACACAGACAGAGACACACACACACACACATACACACTGTAAATACCAACAACTACACCACTGCAGAAAACAAGATATTACTGAACACACACACACACAAACACACACACACAAAACAAAACAAATCAAATATACATTTATTTACATAATTAATGGAACTTTTTTCTGAAACATTTTAGTCGCATATGGCAAAAATACATTTTAATGTGTCTTAGAATATACAAAAAGAATATCCATAAAGCAAAAAAAAATAATAAAATAAATAAAATTCTTTAACTTCATTGTTTGCAGCATATATTTAACATGTAGCCTATATGAACCTGGAGCACAAAAGCAGGTATATTTGTAGCAATAATACATTGTACAGATCAAAATGATTGATTTTTCTTTTATGTCATTAGGATATTAAGATCATGTTCCATGAAGATATCTTGCAAATGTCCTACTGTAAATATATCAAAACATCATTTTTCAATAACAACATGGATTGCTAAGAACTTCATTTGGACAACTTTAAAAGTGATTTTCGCAATATTTTGGATTTATATATATATATATATATATATATAAATATATATATATATATATAGATATGTTTGTTTGTTTTTTTTGCGATGTGTGTTTGGATGTTTGTGTGAAAATTGTAAATCTTACTGCTTGTTTCAGAACATTCAGCAGGAACATCCTCATAATGTTTGCAAAACGACAAAATGGATTGTTCTCTTAATGTTTGCATAACTTTTAAAAACTGGACATACTGAATGTTCAGAGAACATCCAGAAACAATGTTTTTAAAACTTAATCAGAACATTATCAAATAGTTCTTAGAATGTATTTTTATCAGCAATAGTCTGTGATGAGTGTTCATTTAGTTGTGCAAATTTGTGTGTGTGTGTGTGTGTGTTTATGTGGTTTATGAGGACACAAATGTGTATAATGACATGGGTATGACAGGTATTACAATATG
>JAUMHE010000061.1:18371802-18384283 GCA_032359235.1 Enteromius mattozi
TTCATATTGTAATACCTGTCATACCCATGTCATTATACACATTTGTGTCCTCATAAACCACATAAACACACACACACGTGCTCAGATTCGTCTCTTACCCGCAGAGCATCGCTGGCAGACGCAGCTCCTCCGGGGAAAATCCTCTCGATCTTCACCACGGGCTGAACCCGAGACTCTGATCCTCCAGATATACTGATCCCTGATCACACACAATCAGTATTTACTAGACTTAGCTATTTCTTTCATATTGTGAAGAACATCCAAGTTAGGCATCTTAGAAAAAGAAAAATGGAGATGTGCTTCCATCCACCACACTGTAAAAAAAATGCTTTTCCTACTTAGATTTTTTGTCTTGTCAGATTTGTGAAAAATCTTAAAATCAAGAAGGATTTTCTAGCAATCCTAGAAAAGTAAAATTGTCTTGTTTCAAAATAAAAGTGTTTTTTGAAACAAGCTAAATAATCTTGTTTTCTCTTTGAAATAAGATTACTTTGCTTACCCTGCTGGCAGATTATTTTGCTTGTTTTATGCAAAAAATAAAAATCTGAAAACAAGACAATTTGTGACAATAAAATGATAAACATGTATTTAAAAACAAATGGAATTTATTTCACTGATTTTAAATAGGGGTTATATACAGTAAAATAATTTCTCTGACAAAAAATAAATAAATAAAAAAATAATTTTAAATATAATCTTTATAAATTAAAGCTATTTATTATTTCCATTATTAAAAATATTTAGTGTATAAGAGTAAATTTAGCTTTTCATAACTTTTCTTTGCTATTGTGGTGACTAAGTGCTTTTCAATGAGGAATATATAAATGACCTAAAATTATTTAAGTATATATTAAACAAAAAAACAAACAAAAACATAACAAAAGCTATTATAAAAAATTATATATAATATAGCTTTTTTTTTTTTACCACTCAATAATTATTGTTTTAATCATACTGAATCATAATGTTGGCTCCTCTGAAATCATAAAATGAATCATGGTTATTTTAATATTTCAACACTCCTAGTTTCTGAAAACAAGCAGCTTTCTCATAATTACAGCAGAAATACCAGATGAATGATGTATAAATCTCAATTTCACTAAATTGATTCTTATGACTGTGTTTGTGCTCCAGGGTCACATATGACCTCTTTAAAATCACACCCTTCTATTTAGACGCACTGTACAGAATGAAAAGGAAAGAGTGTATACCCAGAGACTGTTTGGTTTTGCTGATGTGGACGGTGGTGAGCTCAAACTCTTCACCGCTGTGTTTCTGGTGTAGAGACTGCACCGCAGGAGACACTGCTGAACTGTGGGACTTCTTCAGTGAGCCGAACACCTGCGAGAGCAGCGGCCTCTTGTGTCGAGGAGCGTCCACTACAGTGGACAGAACATCTGACCGTCCGTTCCTGACAGGAGAAGAATCTTCAGAATGACTGAGAGCGTCGCCTGACACTTGACCAGAGTCTGGACGGGTGTTCTCCGTCAGCAGCCAGTTAGGAAGAAGCCCAGATGTCCTGGAGGAGGTTAGTGAGTCTGAATGACTGTAAGTGTCCACAGGAACGTCCAGTAACGGGCTGAAGGCTCTGGACTCGTTCTGGTCTTGACCGCAGGACAGACGCAGCTGCTCCAGAGCTTCCAGAAGCTGACTTCGTCTCTCAAGAACCTCGGCAGCGTGAAGCTCTAATCCACCGCGCAGATCTAAGGCAGAGAGACACGCAAACCATTCATTATCTAGAAAACCGACGTTCGAACCCAGCTGGCTTTTCAAGGGCGTATGTTCAACACAAATTAAAATCAACGTTTAAAACAAAAAAAACAAACAGAAATGTCAAACATTAAACATTGTTTTAGCATTTTCTCAACACAGAAACAAACGGCTTTCACCACAGTTTGCATTGTTTCAGTTTTGCTACATTGTTTCACTGTAATTTTGACAGATCTCTGATGTTGACTTTTTTCTTCAGCATTAAACATTGTTTCAACATTTTCTCAACCCTAAACATATGCCACATTTGAGTGTTTGAATTGTTTCAATTCTGAAAATCAAATTGCAATTTTGTATCAGCGTATTTTCAAAAGATCTTTAGTGTTGATGTAGAAGTAAACCTTGACTAGAATTAGTGCTGTCAAACGATTAAAATCACATTCATAATGAGCTTCTATTCACATAATATATGTGTGTGTATTATTATGTATATATAAATACGTAATACAAAATACATGCAAAATACTGTAAATATTTTTGAAAAAAGTACATACATTTATATATAATTTATACTATACATATATATATATAAAAACATTACATTTATATTAACTATATGCATTTGTATTTATATATACACGTAAGAAATATACACCGTACACACACATATATTATGTATAAAACAAAAACTTTTATTAAACCGTTTCAACTTTTATTTAAACTTTGAAACAACAGTTTTAACCACATTTTGACACTGGGTGGTTCATGATGGCTAGGAGGGGTTTTTTTAAGTGGAAAAAGTGCAGTAGATGAAATTATTAATAGATATAATGTGAGAAGAAGTGACGCTCACCTGGTACAGGTGTGATGAGGTGGCGCCGGGGGGCGTGGCCTGACTGAGGAGAGTGGAGAGGAGAGCTTCGGCCTAATTAAAACACGAGACGAACCGAGTGAACTATGAACCGCTGTCAGGATTGTGTGTTATTATCTGAAGGTTATGATAACTTTACGTGAGCGACTCTTCAGAATATCATAAGCATCTTCTTCAAATGGAGACACCATGCTGTTGAAGAGCAGAAGATCACTGGAGGACACGAGCGATCTGAGAGGAACAGAGACACGTGAGATTCAATAAAACTACAGTAACTTCTCTACTTCTGCCACAACATCAAAAAAATGTATGCTGGGAAGGTTACTTTGGAAATGTAATAGGTTAACTTGTAATCTATAACCTATTTAAAATGTAATGAGTAGTGTAAATATTTCAATTACTTTATTGAATGCAAAATTCTAACAAATGTTGTTCATTTTGAATGAAAGCAGGCAGGGTTAACAATAGTACTGATTACTGTCAGAATCTGTACTGTACTTTCTCAATCCTTCATTACTTCAATTAAGATTATAATAATTTAATTTTAAAGCCTGGCCACCACAAGACTTTAGCACCACCTTTTACTCCGAGATCATTCTGAGGTTAAATACAGATTCAATATCATAAAAGGTAGTAGTTTAATAGCTATGATACTGTTTTGAAATAAAATCTCTGCATAGCTGCAAACGAACAATGCCTGTCAATCATAATCTGATTCTGATAAAGCTCTTTCTGATTCTGATTAATCATAAAAAACAAAGCATGAAGAAATAAAACAGTTATTGTGTACTAAACTTATGAAACATTATTTTAGAGCAATGAAATCAATTAAAAGTGTGTGTGTGTGTGTGTGTGTGAATATTCAGATGTAACTCTCTTTGTACAAATTTTTTCTCAGAAACTGTAACTGATTACAGTAACATTTCTTTTGTAATTATATTACATAATTGTTACATGTAACTAGTTTACTCCCCAACACTGTTTATACTCTGGCAATATCACACCCCCAACTGTCGTCGTTTTCTTTTTAATTCTCTGATCATTTAATTCTCCCTTTAAATATCTCTTTTTAGAGGCTCATCATTTTGAAGCTCTGAAACCTTTGCAAATTATGTTTTGTGAATCAGTCGTTCTAAAAACACATCAAACCGGCCAAGTCACATGATTTTAGCAAACGAGGCTCCGTTATACGGTTTTGAAACTTGGTTTGATGGATTCAGAGGTTTTGCTGTGAGAGGACAGTTATCTAGTGAATCACGAACCAGTGTTTGTGTTGTTGTTTTTTTAAGTGATCGTGGGCCAGTTTCATAAAGCAGGTTCCGTTTTAATGACAAATACGCATATTAGACGAAGCAAATTAATAAAAGTTATACAGACATATTTCAATTTACATCAAGAAAACATTTGCAATTGGTTTATGAAAGGTCTTTGGACTGAGCATTAACACAGTTCTGACCAGCAGATGGCATCGAAGTATCATGTTTAAAGCATCGTTCTGCAAAGCTACTGGTTTAACAGATTAGGAGTTTCAACAAGCAGTTTCTCCAGTGACCAGTGTAATGATAGTGGAGTGCACTAGTTTGATATAAACCCATTATAGTCCATATCCAGACCGAAGCAAGGGAGTTTAAGCTCTAAACACATGTAATCTATTCCAGTGATCCAAACATCAACACCGTTCATCTGATTTGTTCATAACTATCAGTATTTTGTCTCCTAGAATAAAGAAAATGCTTCTTTTAGAGATACTTAAAATGCTTCAGAAAATGATGAATCTTTTCTGATTTACTGAAACACTTTTGAATAAAGCTCTTTGAAAACATGATCAATATCCAGGTCAATCCTGGCTTGGCTGTTCTCACTGCTTTCTTAAATGTTCAGAATCTCTGATGTGCCATCAACACTCCTTCCTTTAACACTTAAACACACAACATTTATTCACACTCAAGCTCTCAGTTTTGCTGAACCAGTGCTCTTCAATCTGAGGGTTTTTAAGACTCTCGTTAACCCTGAACACCTGCCTTCACTAATCAGCCCAACCAGTACCAATTAGCCCATTAACGGTCGTATGTCCCAAACAAAAAGGGTTTAAACAGTTTTACGAGAATTTCAAAAATAAAAAACGCAATCTTGCTCATCAAAAATACAGTCAACAAACATTTTTGAATGATAAATACTTTAACTGTTGTATTGTGTTAAAGATCTTTATGGTGCGGGTCAAACTGACCAGAATTGGATTCATTATAATTCACCAAAAATGAGGTCAACATATTTTGCTCACAAACTGTAAGTTTTATTAACAGTACCATAACTTTTTTAACATTTCAAACAGAAAAGGTGTGGGAAATCACAACAATACGTGCATGGCATTCACTACACCAAAATCAGTTCGATTCCCAGAAATTTTACGCCAAAAAAGTACAACCATCAACGCAGTGCAAATTTCTTCAGATAAAAGCACCTGCCAAATCCATAAATGTAAGCACCCTTCGAGGGCAGTGGAGAATCTGACATTACAAAATACAAAAAATAATATTTTCTTTGTAACTGCAACTGCTTGAAAACAAGGGTCAAACAAAAATCATAATAAAATATCATACAATACACCAGTTTTGAATAGTTTCGAAACAATGCATGCATGTTCATTAAAAACATGCATGCATACCCTAGTGAAAAATATATAAATGTAAATGTATTTGAATTACATTTATTTCATGCTCATTATACTACAGATACATTTTCATATTTATGTACTTAATAACATATCTCATTAACTCATTTTGTACTTAATGCACTTTAATTGTGCAAAAGTAGTGCTAAAGTCCAATTAAAGACATACTATAGTATATTTGATTGTGCTAAAGTGGAACTATTGCAAGCATACTTCAGGTACACTTTAAATATTTTGCATTTAAAGGGCAATATTACACAATCCTCATTAAGAGTGACATAAACATGCATTTTAGGCTTATTAATAAGAAATATGACAAAACGTATTAATGTTTTCCATGTTTAGTTGAAAGTGGTGTTGTGACTTGCAAAACGAATGCTAGAATTACACAGCATTATTCGTCTGCTAAAAGGCTTTTGTTTGTTCATACGTGGTGGTTAGCTCTCACCTGATCTCTCGGAGCAGCAGGAGCTTCTCTGGTGTGTTCAGGACGGCCAGCAGCGGATGCACGAGCATCTTCAGCCCTCGCTCTGATAAATACTGTAAGAACAGCACGCGTTTGGTCTCTGGATAAAGAAAAGCTTTAATTATGTGAGATCATCAGGTTGACTCTCTCTTACCCGCTCACAGATCTCCATGAGCATGACCACTTCTTCATCCTCCAGCAATCTGACGGCCATTTCTCGCACCTGAGTTAGAGCGTCCCTCTCAGATAAACCAGCATCAGTCCTGCCTGTAGAAACATTCAGTAAGGTCAGGTTTGTCTTATGGTTTAAAGATTATACTTAGGTGAGGAGTTTAGTGGTTGCATGTTGGTAAGATAACGATACACTTAACCCTTGTGCGTCGATTTAAAAAAGCTTCAAATTTTCAAAAACTGCTAGAAAACCAAAGCATAAATATATTATATATATAAGTTGTGGTCCAAATTTGACTTTGGTACTTTAAAAAAAATGAGATTTTAGTAAGATTTTGTTTGGGTTAATTATATAGTTATATAACCCTGGGATTAAAATTGCAATTTTAATGGGGACATTTTTGTCCTTAAAGTCCTGAGAGGAACTATTTTGTATAATAAATTTATATATAGATAAATAAATATAAATACAATATTTAAAATTCTAATACAAAATACACACATTTTTGTTTAGCAATATTTATAGTATTTAATTAAAATAAATATATTTAACCTGAACATTTATCTCACTCTTTACTGCGTTTTCTATGTATTTGATGCAATGAATGTTTTCTGCATGAAGGACACATGCAGTGCTGTTTCAGATTTTGATAACCGAACATGATGTCTAATATTACCCAGACTGCTCTCTGAGCGGGGCGGAGATCTGGAGGTCGATCTCGACCAATCTCGCTTTCGAAACAGACTGAAGAACGTTCTGGAGCGCTGCAGAGGAATGCTTCCCTCTTCTCCTCTTTCTATCTGCTTCCTCTTCTGTTTCTTTTCCTCTTCTGTCAAAACAAGAGAAACAATCTGCTTTAACGCTAGAGGGAATGAAATCAGGCAGCCACTTGTTCCGTTAAAGCTGATTGTTGGCAAATGTTACATATGGAGATATCTGCACTAATGAAAAAATACAAACTGAATTTTCTCACAAATCTATTAACCATTTTCAAACGATATAGCAAAATATGACAAAATAAAGTTTAAATGAAAAAGAAAATTAATTTACAAAAAAATAAAGTTTATTTAATAACCAACTGATTAATTTATTTAATATCAAACAAATTAGTTTATTATAAAAAATTAAAAGGACATCAGGCAACTTTTTTTTTATTAATATGACTGTTTTTATTCCAATTCTTTTTTTGAAATGTAAACAATTCAAACAATGTGTGTAATAAAAACATTTTGTGGCATTTTAATGAAACTTATGTTAAATAATGAAGACAATAGGTTCAGTAAAAAAATAATTATTATTTAATATAGTGTTTTTGGGTTTTTTTAGCTGACTTTATGTTCATTGAATGTGTTTTCAGAGGTTAATGTAACATTATTGATCTTCAGCTCTTTTATTGATGTCTTTCCATGATTGAGACACTGATAATCTGCTTCTTCTGATGTTTATTCATGTTTATTTGCTGCTATAACTAGTAGTAAAGAAGAAGAGCTTAAAGAGCATTAAAACCACATTTAGTGCTTGGACTTAGTGATAAAACTGACCAAATTTGAAAAAATCTGTTTCATGTGAAAACGAACAAAGTGCAAAGATTATTGGATGTGGTCTGAAATTCTGCTTGAAAATGTTCAAAATTTCATTGTATGTGGCTGCATAAGATCTCAATATACCACAAAACCCCACCTGACACGGTCACATGACTTCGAGTTCGGCGTATGGGAGGACTCGGTCGGTTGAAAGCCATGAGTAGAGATGTTTTCCTGCCTTCCCTTCTTCTCTCTCCTTCACTCCGGATCACTGAGTCCTGCAGCAGTTCTGTGGCTCCTCGGCTCACCGTCCGCAGCTGCTCTGAATGACCATCACTATCAGTGGAATCTGGATGAAACTGGGCCTCAGCAGAGCCGCAGATGTCAGACATTTTGGCTCCTAAAGGCAAGCTAACAGGTAGAGTGGCTTGAGAGAGTCCGCTCACAGAGCCAAGGGGCGTCCCGGAGGACAGAGAGGAGGTGGACGAGTGAGACTCCGACCCTTGTGAAGACGAACAGGCCGCTTCACTACCCGCTGGAAGAGGTCAGAGGTCGCTGTGCTTAGAGATGAACACTTTATACTGTTGTGTACATGCAGAAAATAAGAAACTCACTTTTATTCATCCAGCTGAGTTCTGTCACCATTTCTTTGTAGGCTGGATATCTGCCTGCTTCCTGTGAACAAAACATCAAGCTGTCAGTCACTGCAGAATATCATTTCGTCGGCCATATTTTTAAACAGTTTTATCAGAAGAAAACCTAAAATATTTTCCCTGAGTTCCCCTGAGATTTCAAGTCAATATTTCACATTTACAGTTCTCTGATGTCGATTAATAAACACATGACATGCAGGTGAACAAATAAAATATTTCACCTCTTTTATATGTTTTATTTTGATTGTTCTCACTATAAAATTATTTGTTTTAATTTAATTTTTTTATTGTTTTTGTGTTTTATCTGGTTGACTTCATTCTTATCATTTAATTAATAAAATTACTTTAATGGTGCATTTTTATCATTTAATTTTAGTGTTTACCTTTATTTGTTTTGGTTTCAAAATTATTTATTTTAATTTTACATTTTTTTATTATTTAATTAATATTTAAAATAAATATTAAATTCATTTGAAAATAAATATGATAATTTAAAACATTTATTTTTTAGTAATCATTTTAATTGACCAATTTTTTTTATTATTATTATGTTTACTTTAAATCTTTTGTTGTTGATTTACTAGTTTTTGATAATTTTTTTGTAAAACCCTGTACTGTTTTCTGTACTGGCAAAAATAAGCATTTACACATAGCAGTATGTCCTTATTAGCTCCAAACTGTTAATCTGGGTCTTGGTCATGAATGTTTGGAAAGGTGGTGTGTTTAATATGGAGTTTGCAGGAATACCTGATCCAGGAACAGAGTGAATAATGCACAGCCTGAGACACAGAAACCAGAGAGCCACATCAGCCATCTGCTGTGTGTGTGTGTGAGACTCACTTTTATAGTCAGTATGACATGAGGTTGACTCTTTAGCACTTCCACTGCTCTGTAATGGTTGATGTTCTCAAAGCTCACGCCATTGGCAGAAAGGATCTGATCGCCCATCTTAACTCCGCCCTGTTCCGCCAGACCTCCAGGATCCAGCCTGCAATCAGCCAATCAGACACAACACTGGTGTTCTGTTCGCATCATTACTCCAATACATTATGTGTTTTTGTTTTGTTTTTTTAATAACATAATTCCTATGGGTCTGATGTGGTTTCCAAGGCTTAGGTTTAATGTGGTCTGGTGGTTTTAGAGGTTGTATTGGTGTCTATTGTGGTTTGATATAGTCTGTTTTAGATTTTATTGGTCTATCTGACTCAGGTTTATTAAGTTTAACTAAACAAAAAATAAAATTAACTTCAACTAAAATAAAAAAAACTTAAACTTTCCTTATTTTAGTTAGTTACCAAGGAAATGTTTCTCATTTTCATTAATTAAAAAAAAATAATAATAAAAAAATAAATAAATAAAATTTAGACAAATTTAGACAAATTAAAAATATAGACATATTTATTAAATAAAAATGACAAACAAAATTACTAAAACCTTAAAATTGAAATGAAAACAGAACATTTGTTATATTTAAATTTTGTTAATTTTCTATGTATATATACACAGAGTATATAAAACATACACACAGCCACACGTATTTATATATATAAATAATTAACGACATGTAAATATATATAACCAATATATATAAATAAAAAAACATATTCAAAATATTAATAAAAATATATAATAGTATCTCAATGATACTTAAATAACCCTGATACTTAAGAACACTAGTGACTCAGATCAGTCCTGCTGTACGTGTGTTTGCTGCTGTACCGACTTGGAGATGTAGATGCCCAGGTTGTATTCTCGTCCTCCACGGATGTTGAGACCCAGACAGGGCTGGTGTTGAGAGAGATGGAGGTGAACCGTTCGACACAGCGCTCCGTCTGAGCTGTACATCGAGACGGGAGCGTCTGATTCCTCCACCACCATCCGCCGATGGATCAGATCCACCCTAAACACACACACACACACAGACGCTGAGGATCTTCGGTCTGCACACCGGAGCACTCTGTAAGGTTGGTGATGCTCACCAGGTGGTCTTCTCGTTAGTGTAACGAAGGCCAGGCACGCGTCCCAGCCGCTGGACGAGCAGACGGAGACAAGCATGACCCATCAACACCTTCACAGCACTGCTCATGCTGATGTTCTCCAGACTCACACCGTTCACCTCCAGCAGCTTATCACCGACACACAGGCCCGCCAGCTCTACACACACACACACATCAGTGTACACACACAACAATATCAACAAGTCCTGTTTATTATCTGTATGTAGTGCTTCATATAATACAGACTGTTTCAAAGCTGGTTACCATGGCGACATCAATCATTTTTATTTAGTGTATCATGATATACTAAATTTAAACATTTAAAACAAATCAAATCTATCAAATATGTATAAAAAAAGACAAAAACACACAAATTACTAAAATTTAAAATAAAAACTAAAATAACATAAAAGAAATTATTAAAAAACAGTATCTCAATTTTACTAAAATAACCCTGGAACAAATTAAACAAGCCCTCAAATAAAACATATTATATACTGACACTTTATATTTAAAGGTATTTAATTGATTTTTAATTTGATTTTATTTCTTTAGTGAACAGGAACATTGTACATTAATAAAACAATCCTATAGGCCGTAGTCCCTGGACTATGCTGATTTATAGATTGCATTTAATAGATTACACACTTTTAAGAAAACATGCAGTTGATTTGTAAAAGGTGTATTAATGCATTTTTATTTTTATTGTGTTTACACCAATTTCACCAACAAGTGTTTCCGGTGTGTAGTGTTCAGCAAATCAAAACCTGGAAAAAGCCGTTTCTCCCGTCAATAATTATCCTAAGCTTCAGATTTTCACCTAACCTCATTCAAAACATATTCAGATTTTCATGAAGACATCATTTAGTATAGATCTTGAACTCTGACCTGCGGCGCTGTTTTTCTGCACTCTGCTGATGAAGACGCCGAGTCCGTGTTCTGATCCTCCTCGCACACTGAAGCCCAGCTGACCATCACCAGCCCTGATGACCGTCAGACTCACCATCTCACCTGCAGACAGACACACGCTCAGCGGTCAGCGGTCAGAGTCCCTTCACCTGCTTCACCTGTGTCAGCCTCCATCTGTGAGTCTCTGCTCCATCTGAGACTGACCCCAGAACACCTCTCTCAGCTCACTGCCAACACAAACACAGACAGCCATCGATCAAAACTCCAAAACACAGGGCAAAATATTACTAAACAATAACTAAAATGCCCCTGATTTATAAAAGTACACCACGTGCATAATTATTAATCTGATTGTATATTTTTTTCCAAGCACATTTTACCCATTCCAAACCACTTCAATCTTAATAACTACTATTAATTTTGTATTTAATCATTTATAAGCGATATATGATGGTCCATGAAGGCTGGAAGTGAAAATCTCCTTCAGTGAACTATATTGGGTGGTTTTTGGCTGACTCGTGAACGCGCTTCTCTTTGACTGAAGGTGATGCTGACGTCACGCGTGCCATAATCCCGCGCCTCAGGTTTCATTCAGCACCTCAGACGATCAAACTAAGACAAACAACCACTGACTCGCATCTCAAAACACCTGTCGATATACAAAGAGTGTGTAGTATGTTCAAACCAATACTAGCGATAAGCAGCAGAACCGTTTGTCTAATATTTGTGAATAACGGGAGTCTGTTCGTCAATATACTGAATATCACACCTGAGAGACGCTACAGGTGAATAAATACCTGTATAAAACAACAACAGCTCTCTAATCGACACTTTAACCGACAGACGAAACTTTTACCTGTGTAAGTTATAGGTGTCTCCATGCTGAGGTGCGTATCGTAATTTCTGACGCCCGCGGCTGTTAATCGTCCTCTGCCGTGACCCGCTCTCTGATTGGCTGCATGGAGAATGTTGCGAGATTCCTATTGGACTCTACACCTGCCAATCTTCACTCTGAGGCGGAGCGCGACATTCATCTGTTTATATGTGTTCGCAGGTTAATGAGCTCTTATATTGCGACACTATATTTAAATATCTGTACTTTTTACGTTTATTTGGTCTTTATTTTTACTTTTAAATATGTAATTATATATGAACATAAAATATATATATTTTTAGTGTGTTACATGTAATATTAATTAGACATGTAATTAGCCTAATTTGATATTTGTAAGCGTATTTGTCACACCACAGTGATTTATTCAGTTTATTTCATAGCATGGACATGATAATCTAAACTTTAACAAAGAACTGAAGAGCAAAGAATAAGAAAATAAGAGGAAACATGACAAACCTTTGCATCATTAATAATTTATATAATTGACATTTGTTAGGTCTCCATGAGGAAACAAGCTTATAAATCACACAGAATGAAGTTTTGTTGAAAATCTAAAAATGTGTGTAGTTTCCTGTAAGGGGTAGGTTTAGGTGTAGGGTCAGTGTAGGACAATA
>JAUMHE010000061.1:18415648-18427039 GCA_032359235.1 Enteromius mattozi
TGTATGTGGTATTGTCCTACACTGACCCTACACCTAAACCTACCCCTTACAGGAAACTACACACATTTTTAGATTCACATTCTGTGTGATTTATAAGCTTGTTTCCTCATGGAGACCTAACAAATGTCCCCACAAGGTCAACAATTACTGGTATTCCTATCTTTGTGGAGACAATCGGTCCCCATAAGGTGATAAATACCAGGTGCACACACACAAACACAGTCACTGACACACGCACACACACACTCACACACACATACTGGGTTTGCTTCTGGAAATCCTCATGTTCCTCACACGTCCTGAGGTTCACAAGCCCAGAAGCTGTTTCTCTCTCTGTGTGTGTGTGTGTGTTTGACCTCTTTGAGTGGACGCTCAGATCTCATCACGTCAGTCTCACTGTCCTCTGCTGGTCACTGTGTGTCGTTACACTCAAAATGTTGTTGCATTAGTTTTTTTCAGCTGCTTACACACATTTTAAAACCTTTACACACAAATCCAAGAACTGCACACAAAATGCAAAACACGTCTCTTTGAAAGCGTTTGAAATATCACAAACACATCTCAAAAGCAAACATCTTTGCCGTAATATTAATTCCTGTTAGATGTGTGTGTGTTACAGACAGAACTGTGTTGTATTTCGCAAAAATGTTTATTAAACTGAAGTTTAAGGCTGACAGTTAGTGTCTGGTTTTATAGATTTGGTGTGTTTCTGCTGTTCGAGAGGCAGCTTTCACAAACTGTGTGACGAGTGTGTAAGGAAGCAGCTGAAAAAACAGCATTTGTGCTCATTTTAATACTTGAAAAATGTGTATTAGTGTGTGTGTTTGAATCATTTCTAAGACTATAAGTCACTTGACTGATGAGATTGATTGTAAACACTGTTAAATGCTGTGTAATGTGTTTGTCGGCTCTAATCGTGTGTGTTTGTGTGTGTTTAACGCAGGTGTTGTGAGGAGTGATGCCCCGCTCCGCCGGATCATCAGTGTGTTAGACGTCACAGACAGACGTGTGTGTGTGTGTGTGAGTGTGTGTGTCAGCATGGCTCTGACCGACAAACACAAAGTCAAGAGACAACGACTGGACAGAATCTGTGAAGGTGAGACTCTTTTATTCTGCTCTTTCACTTTCAGGCCCAGAGGCACACTTGATTATTCATTTAATATGTTTATTTCATTTATTTGTTTATTTTTAGCAGCGTTGGGCAAAATTCAGAATTTAGGAATTAAATTGAAATAAATCACAATCAGTGGAATCAGTGTTATTTTAGCACAATTTATATCATATTTATTCATATTTTTAAATAGTTTTTATTTTTATTTTAAATTATTTTTAGATAAATTTTAATATGTGCATGAAACAGGATTTTTCTTTAAATATTCCTGTTAAGGTTTGATTTATTTTCATTTCAGTTTTAGTTTAAATTAACAGTTTTACTGATTTCCGTCTAGCAATTTTAGTACTTATTTCAGTTTGTTGACAAAGCAACAATCCTATTTTTCATCTAATATTTACTTTTAACTGTATTTTATATCACTTTTATTTGAATTAATAAACATGCAATAGCCAACAAAACATTGTATGGGTCAAAATTATCAATTTTTCTTTTATAACATTAGCATATTAAGTAAAGATATTTAGATTTTTTTGCTCCCTCAGATTCCAGATTTTCTAATATTGTCCGATCCTAACAAACCAGACATCAATGGAAAGCTATTTTTTCAGCTTTTTTATATGATTTCAATTTCAAAACATGACTGTTTTTTTGATCTAGGGTTGCATATTTTAATTTGTTGTAATTTTAATTCCTTATATCTTCATTTCAGTTGCTGAATTCTGTTGCATTTAAAACTCCCAGTTTCATTCTGAACGGTGCACAACCTGCTTTTAACATTAACTTAATTTTATAAAAGCAGTTTAGTCTGCCGCGTAAGAAGTCCATCTCCCATAATGCAGTGCAAACTCACGTTCACGTCTGTTTCCGCTCTGATGTGAAATCTGTTATCAGTGTATTTCATGAAACATGGCATGCCGTGTAAAAACAAAAGCCAGTTCCGGCGGCGTCTGAGAGCCTCGGGCGAGATGACACTCCTGATTAAATCATTACAGCGCTTCAGATGAGTTATGCATAATCCAGCTTGCCTGTGGTCTGGAGATGGAGCACAGATAGTTTAATCAGTGGAACGGCAGGGAATGCAGATCCAGCTCGTCTTGGCCCCATTATTACAGGCCTGAGGGCCCTGGACGTCTCCTCTGGTCTCGTGGCGTCTCCGTCTGTTGCTCCGTCTGGCTTCATCTCGTGAGGGAGGGTCTGAGCACAATCACATGCTGCTGGAGTTACAGGAGGCCATCTGCAGATGTTTCTCCACAGCTGTCCATTACATTAACATGTGTTTTCCTCTCCAGACTCTTGTTAGCGCTTTAAACTTTCACCTGCTTACACACACTTTCAAAACAGCACACACTAACTGCACACACAAATACAAAACACCTCACATCTCTTGCATGATCGGTTGCATTTTATTACAGTAAATTGCACAAATGTTTCGTTGGCTGATAGCTCTGTGTCAGGTGTTTGGATGATGTAGGTGGTTGCTAAGGTGTTCTAAGTGGTTGCTAGGTAACTAATTGAGAATATGGTAAAGCAATAAGTGGCGAGAAGCTTCATGGGGCTTATTGCTTTAAAAAACGGTTATTCCGTAAGGTTTCACTGAGAGCAAATAAAGTGTAATGATATTAATAAAAACATTATTCTTCCACCAAACTATGTAGTTCCTCAGAAACGGTTTCCAACACAGCGGTTGCCGAGCAACACATAAATGTAAACAAAGATGTATGTTTGTAGAGTAATTTACTACAGCTTCGAACGTGGCTCAGCCAATCAGAATCAAGGACCAGAACTATCCGTTTTATAAAAACATTGTTTTAAAATGTTTCTAAAATGTATTTATTTATTAGTTATTTAAAGGTTACAAAAATGTTTCTTACAGTGTTTAACTTTTTCAGCTAAAATTTAATGTTTATTTGTAAGAATCTTGATGTTAATGCAGCGTTATTTAAAGGTTAAATTTTTTTTACGACATTCTGCTAAATATAATGTTATTTGAATGTTTAAATGTAAATTTTTCATAATCAAAATTTTTTTAAATGTCCATGTTGTTAAAATGTCCAAATGTTTTTTTTTGTAATTATTTAAAGATTTCAAAAACTAATTAAATTAAATTTTGTTTAATTTAATCCAAAAATATAACATTATTTGATTATTTATTTTTAATTTAATTTAATCCAAAATATGACGTTATTTGATTTTTTTTCATTTAATTTAATCCAAAATATAATATTAGATTTTTTTTTATTTAATCCAAAATACAACATTATTTGATTATTTATTTTTTTATTGAATTTAATCCAAAATATAACATTATTTGATTATTTATTTTTCATTTAATTTAATCCAAAATATAACATTATTTGATAATTTTTTTTCATTTAATTTAATCCAAAATATAACATTATTTGATAATTTTTTTTCATTTAATTTAATCCAAAATATAACATTATTTGATTATTTATTTCTTTATTTAATTTAATCCAAAATATAACATTATTTGATTATATAATGATGATTTTTTTCAGGGCTGGACCTTCTTTCACACAAATTTTTCTTTTCTAAAAATAATTTCTATTTTCTTCTGTTTTGTGAAAAATAATTACGTTTTCTAATGAGATCAGGTTGGGTTTCCGAAAATTCTCAGTAAATGCTGTCAACAATGAGAAATTCTGATTCTAGGAAAAATAAGATTTAATATCATCATGTACATGTTTTTGTTAAATCTGTCTGTATAATGTTTGTATAAAATTCTTTTGCAGGAAAGTCCTGTGGTAATGTGATTATAATAATGCTGTTCTGCTCCGTAAGCATAAGAACAGTCACTGGAGACGTGTTTTTGCTCTGCTGGGTTTATTTTAAGGCTTTGCCTTAAAAGAGGGATTGGCTCTATTTTCAGGGAGCTGCTGTCAGATATGTTTATGTTTGTTGGGCCGTTCTTGCAGATATTTCCAGACTCTTGAAGGATTGTGAACTATTTATTATGACACTGACCCGTGTGAGAAATGAACTACAGGGCAGCTGGTGGTGTTAGACTCGAGAGAGAGTCTTGTTTGCTCTCAGCGTTTGACTGCATGTCTGTCTTTGAGAATAAAGATATTTTACACTTCGCATAGTGCCTTAGAAGAACCTTTAGGAAGATCAGACACAAACTATGGTGAAAAAAGACACAAATTGTCAATAAACAGTTGCATTTAATAAAATAATTGAAATAAATAATCAGTTATTGTAGGAGTAATTTAGCCTTTAATATAGAATGTGTAAGTTTATCACAACTAAAAGCAGTCTTTCCAACCAAAGTGGTGTAAATGTGACCCTGGAGCAAAAAAACTTAGGTGTCTTAAGGTCAGTTTTTTGAATTTGAAATTTATACAAGCTGAATAAATAATCTTTGATGTCTGGTTTGTTAGGATAGGGTAATATTTGAAAATCTATAATCTGAGGGGGCAAAAAAACATCAAAATACTGAGAAAATCATCTTTAAAGTTGTTCAAATGAAGTTCTTAGCAATGCATATTACTAATCAGAAATGAAGTTTTGATATATTTATGGTAGTAAATTTACAAAATAACTTCATGGAACATGATCTTTACTTAATATCCTAATGATTTTTGGCACAATGCATAGAAGACATTGTTTAAAAAATGTAAAAAATGCAAAGCAAAGCAACCTTTGTTGCACCGCTTGAAATGAATTAGCCATAAACTGGCATGAATATAAACCAAATAGCCCAAACTGTCCACATTGCTTGTGAATCTTTTCAGCATTAACGCGTTCTGCTCAGATCTGTGTGAGGATTAACACCGGTTGACTGCATCCTAACACCGTCACTGAACTAAACACGGCGACTACTCGAACTGTATTGGAGTCTTCATATTGCTGACACTAGAGAGAAATCTCCATGAAATGTTAAAACACAGGATGAGATGACAGTTTGAGTGTTTGTCATAGGGACAGTGGTATTAAGTTGGTTTTATTTGCACTAATCTCTCGGTGCTGTAGTGGGGCCAGTAGGGAAGGATAAACCACTTTGGATTAGCATGAGCCCTTCGCCAAAGCGCTGTCCTTCTGTTTTCTCCCAAAATCAAAACCCAATGGCTGAGAGCATCCAGAATCCAGCGATGCATAGATGCAAACTGCGTTAAAGGAATAGTTCACCCAAAAATGAAAATACTGTCATCATTTACTCAATCTGTATGAATTTCTTTGCTCTGCCGAACACAAAGAAAGATATTTTGAAAAAAGGCTGTTTTGGTCACCATTGACTTTTTTTCCTACTATGGAAGTGAGTAAATGATGACAGGATTTTCATTTTTGGTGAACTATTCCTTTGAAGTCTGTACGTTTGTGTTACTGAGATGCCGTGTTGCCCTATTCATCTTCTGTCTGACTCGCTTATGTTTCCAAAGCTAAATAATTCAGGGTTTACCCTCCAGTCACACGATAGCACGACCTCAAGTGATGCAAAAAAGAAATGTCGGCCAGAGATCAGGTGAAATGGCACACCTTTGCAGGGAAACATGAGAAGTGAAATCAAACACCTGCTTTTTCCCCTCCTCACAACCGTCCTCTCCTCTTTCCTCACCAAACATCAGCCTTTCATTCTGATCCTGTAGCGTGGCAGCGTTCGCAAGTTCTCCTCTGTTTTGTCGGCTGATGGGTTGCTTATACTGAATCCAACAGGAATCTCATGGCTGTCCGTGGCACCGTTCCTCCTCCGGATTACTACCCGTTTGATATCGCTCTCTCGGCTCAGCCACCGGAAGACCTGCAGGGCTTTTATAAAGGGAACCAGCACATACTGAGCAGATCAGGCTCACATTATGGCCTGGCCGCTGGAGGGGTCAGGACCGCTTGGGATCAAGGGCAAGCTCGAGCAACTACTCCTGGTCCTGCGCCCGGAGCTCTTCCTCCTCCTCCTCCTCCTCCTCCACCTCCACCTCCTCCTCCTCCCTCGGCTCATGAGATCAGCCGCTTGTACAGGGATTCTCTCGCCATCAAGATGATCCCAGACAGCCAGCGTATTCGCAGCAGAGCTGCTTCCCCGGCTTGCTTCGGCATCGAGTCTAGATTTCCGGGAGAACACTCCATATACGGTGACGTCAACGGCCTTCCGCTGGACTCTGGATCCACCTGCATAGTAGTGGACCCTACAGCTTCGGTCATGGACGGGACCCTTCCTCGAGCAAACCCTGCGTACGGTTCTGTCCAAACTCAACGGATGCCTTATGACCCTGCTTACGATCCGGGGGTCACCCATCACCCCCCGGCGGGGGACCCCAAGAGAACCGTGGATCCCAGTTTCCTAGCTCTCCTGCGTTCCGAGGGCCTGTCGGAAAGCACCATAACTCTCCTCCTGCAGCAAGGCTTCGATTCCACCTCTATGCTCGCTGTGATGGAAGACCACGACGTCCGCTCCGTCGCTCCCAATCTGGGCCAAGCGCGGGTGCTTTCTCGAGTGGTCCTCAATTGCAAGACGGGAGCGACCGGCGCTGCGGTCATCCGGGGTCGTTCGAACAGCTTCAGCCATCGCAACGACCTCTACATGCAGCCGCAGGGACTCGGCGTGGACGGAAACCTCATGCAGCAGCCTCCCAGCGCCCTGCAGTCCGTCTCTCCAAGGATGGGAGAGTTCCTCGGACGCCGGCCGAGCAGTGCTCCGTCTCAGCATCTCCTCGAAACCACAACGTATCCGGGGGTCCGCTCGATCGGAGGTCTTCCAGTCAGCCCGGGGGGCTACGCCGCTCAAACACGACCTCTGTATAACGCCCACACCGGCCTGGCCATGTCTGCCCTTCCTGCTTCACAACAAGCTCCGACGACTCCAGGAGTGGCCCCCAAGACCTTCTCCAGTACGTACAGCCCTATGGAGCTGATGAAGCGCCCTCCAAACCTTCCTCCTCTCTCTCCTTCTCATAGCCCTCATCATAGTCCTCAGTTACTGCGTAAGGGAGCAGCACCGGTGGAGAGTGCTATTCTTCCAGCATCTTCAGCCCTCCAGCCTCAGGCCATTAATCCTAACAACAAGCAAACCCGCAGAACCGGACCTCCGGTCATTGTTTCCACCATGGCTTCACCTGATACAAGTAACAACTTCATTTCTGTCTGTCCCTACATCTTAGTTTCACCTTTACCTAGTTTCAGGTTTGTGCTTGTTGATGCTTAGGCAATGTTTATTAATCAAAGGTACCCTGCGTGTCCCTTGCTTGGATTAGTGCTGGGAAACCATTAATCGCTTCTAAAATAAAGGTTTTTGTTTATATGTGAGCACAAAACCAGTCATAAGTAGCACAGGTATATTTGTATGGGTCAAAATTATAAATTTTTCTTTTGTCAAAGATTTATTTTCTCAATATTTTGATTTGTTTTGCACCCTCAGATTCCAGATTTTCAGATCTCGATCAAATATAGTCCTATCCTAACAAACCATACATCAATGGAAAGATTTATGATGCATGAATCTCAATTTCCAAAAATTTACCCTTCTGACTGGTTTTGTGGTCCTTGGACACATAATGTGTGTGTATATAAAGACACACACAAACAGTATATATTTTGAAAATATTTACATGTATTTATATTCATACTGTTTATATTGTATATAAATATGTTATTTTGGATGTGATTAAACGCTATTAATCATAACCCAGCACTAATATGGATGGTGTAGACCATAAAAGCAAACTTCTACTAACGGCAGATTTTAAAACGTTTGGACGTGCAAAAGCAGATTTAGCTAAGTGCTCTGTTTTTAGAGTAGGAGACTATTTATATTTACCCCTCTAGTGTGATTCAGTGTTTGTGATCCTAGCTGAACTTCTCAAATTACTTGAATAGACTCGGCTTCAGAAACACAGCAGTTTTTAGTGACTTTGAGTGCGTGATTGTATTTTCAGACCTGCAATATTTTAAGAAGAACAATGTCACTGCCCCAACTTTAAGTGTAATTTTAAACTTACAGGCCTTTTCTTGCTGACATTCAGCCCTTTTGTCTCCATGATTCTGCATTACTGTATGTTTAATCTACAGGACCCGCAGTGTTTTCTCTCTCTCTTCAGAGCTGTACAGTTGGAGCTGAGCACTGTACCTCACTGCAGGCCTAATCAGAGTCTTAGAGCCTAAAATCTCATTAGGGTTAATAGGATATACAAAGACACAGTCCTCTGAGAACACGACTGGAGACACACACTGAGACTCTCCAGAAAACTCACTTGATAAGCCTCACCTGACGTTTTAGGTCTTTGGTGAGATTTTTAAAGAGTGAAACGGTGGAAAGTGCTGAAGGCTCATTAGGTTCTTTGAGGTTCTTCTGTGTTCAGTGAACATGAGGAGTTTGTCAGGCTGAAGGTGGTTGGTGTTCTGGAGGCAGAGTTCTGTTACAGCCGACACGTAAACATAATGTTAGCTGTATACAGTTGTAAAAACGGTTGTAAAAACAGTTGTAAAATGCTTACACTCAGAGACATTGTAAATCACAATGCTCATATTGATTCAACTTGAAGAAGTAAATTACATTCAGAGAGTTTCTTTAGAGTCGTAATACTTTACTATGAACACATTCTTTGTTTCTTCCTTCATTCCTCTCCTGCCATCTTTCTTTCCTTTTTTTCTAACTTGCTTTGTCTTTTCTTTCTTTCTTTCTGTGAGGACAGCTATAGATTTGTATGGATTTTATTTAGAAACACATATCAGCATCCTAATAAATAAATGTGTACAAACACTTTTTACAAGCTCAAGAAGCGTGTGTGTGTGTGTACCTGGTATGTCCCACAAACATAGTAATACCAGTAAATTTTGACCTTGTGGGGACATTTTTTTGGTCTCCATGAGGAAACAAGCTCATAAATCACACAGAATGGATTGTATTGAATCTCTTAAATAGCAAAAAGTTTCCTGTAAGGGGTAGGTTTAGGTGTAGGGTTGGTGTAGGCAGGGCAATAGGAAATACGGTTTGTACAGTATAAACACCATCACGTATGGTTACAAACCTATGGAGAGTCCCCATAAGGATAGCAAACCAGGCATGTGTGTGTATGAGTGTGTGTGTGTGTGTGTGTTGAGAGGGCGGTACTCTGCCGATAGTCTTAAACTCTCTCGGTTGGTTGGTTTGATAAGTAGGTTATTAACGGTGCTGTTAAACACAGCAGCATCCGGCGCTCACCGGCAAACACACACCGACCAATCTGACCACAGCCGGATGGAGCTCGCCGCAGGTCAGTGACACGTGTGTGTGTGTGTGTGTGTGTGAGAGAGACATGTGACCCGCTGGAGGATCATCTGAGCCTGCTTACGCCCAGAACACCTGTGGCTGCGGTGCATTATGGGTAATGAAGACATGTATGGAAGGGTTAATTAGCTTATGTGTGCAGCAGGATGAGTCAGTTTGTGTTTTCAGTACGTGTCCTGTAGAAAGACAGAAGAGATTAAAGACGTGTGTGTGTGTGTGTGTGGTTATGTAATCTTAAGTACAGATCCTACAAGTTCCCTCAGTGAGATGTGAGTTTATATCGCTCACTTTCCAGGTCAGATCAGGCCGACTTTTGAGTTTTTTCATGCATGCTTCTATATAAACATGTTCAGTGGCATTTAAGGATGATTTGAGCAGTGTTTGTATGTTTGTAATGTCATCAGTGTTGAGTTTGGATATGTGTGTGTGTGTCTCTGGATGGAGGTCGGCGTGAATAATTCATTCGTTGTAAATAGAACGGCTCCTGGATATTGAATATCTACACCGACTGTGTGACACCCTTTTTTACTCTTTTGTTTTCATTTGTATTTTTTAATCATGAGTTTTTAGCCTCTCGCTTCATCTGTTTTTCTCGTCTTTTATACAGTGACCCACAAAGGTATTCAGGTCATACTTAACCATGTCTGAACGTCATATATCAAGTTCAAATCAAGTCTCATTTACTGTAAATAAACATGCTTTTACAATCAGAAAATTTGACTTTGAAGTAGGTTTGAAATGCTGAATAGGTAGATATAGATGAAGACGCTCAGTATTGTGTGTGTTTGTTGTTATTGAGTGAATCGTGATGATAATTCATGTGATTCTGTGTGAATTGAGCAGAACTGACTTCATAGATTCTCTCAAATTGAGGGAAAGCTCCTGTGTTTGAGCAGATACAGATGTGACTGATGCTTTTAAGGTTTAAAACACTGTTTTTCTTATATCTGAATCACTTCTGAATGACATGAACCATAATCTGATAATTCAAATATAGTGTACATCCTCAAAAGAAAGAAAGAGAAAAACAAAAACCACTTTAGTTCATACTATTATATATGGCCCTGATATGTTTTGTGTTGTTTTTATATTCACTGCAGTAATTATTTATCATTTTTACTTATTATTGACAAAAACACATATTCCTGTGGCAGTCATTTATTAATTTGTGTCAGGTAATTTGTCTTCAGTAAGAGTTATTGAATAAAGATGCGCATGTGTTCAGTCTGAAAGATTCTGTCATGCTATAGTCAAATCAGATTCAGTTACTGTATGATTTTGGTTGAGAGAATTAATTTAAAACTGGAAAAATTTATGCCAGTGCTTCGTTATGATAGTTCAATCAAGAGTGCACAGTTTTGAGTGATTTATGTTATTATACGTTGTTGTTTCAAATGACAATTTATGTGATTCACAATGTGCTGGAAACTGCTGTAATGATCACATTTATGTTCCTGTTTGATGTTTTTTCCCCAGGGTGGCACAGAAATGCATTTACAGTTTTCCAAACAGACAAACACTGTTTGTAATAGCATACTAACTGTTTATCTGTGTGCTGCATTAATAGTGTGCTATTTTGGATTCAAGCTCTGATTGGCTCGTTCTCTCTTGTCTTAATCTGAATTTCCTGTATGATGTCACTGGGTTGAAATCAGACGCTCTGAAATCTCCTTAAGTGCTTTTGGAGGCTGAGGTGTGTATGTGTGTGTGTGTGTGTGTGTGTGTATGAGTTTGTGCTCACTGGATGTTGAATGAAAAATAAGAAACAAAAGGAGACTTTTATAAAACTCTGAATGTTTCATATTTGCCATCAAAAACAAAAGCACTAAAGTTCTGTTCTGTTCTGTGTGTGTAGGTATCAGGCCTCAGATCGTGAACGGCCCGATGCATCCTCGTCCTCTGGTGGCTCTGCTGGATGGGCGGGACTGTACGGTGGAGATGCCCATCCTCAAAGATCTGGCAACCGTGGCCTTCTGTGACGCACAGTCCACACAGGAGATCCACGAGAAGGTGAACACACACACACACACACACTCTCTCTCTGACACACACACACTCA
>JAUMHE010000061.1:18427139-18444496 GCA_032359235.1 Enteromius mattozi
TATTGTAATACCTGTCATACCCATGTCATTATACACATTTGTGTCCTCATAAACCACATAAACATGCACACACACACTCACACACACACATGTCCTAAACATCAGAGCTGTTGTCAGTCAGTTAGTGAATGTTCTTCAGGACTCCAGGGACTTCATCCGATCGTTCCAGACAGATTCCCAGCTGAAGAGAGTCTCTGTCTCCCATCAGGATGTGTCCTTATATCAGCGCGTCACAGCTCAGGTAACACACACACACACACCTGTAGAGTATTATCTGTGTACATGTGACTCTTGTTTCATGTGTGTGTGTGTCACAGCTGCGATCAGCACTGCATGATGTCCATCAGATCTTCAGTGTGTGGCCTGTAAGAGACAGAATGAGTCTACTGCAGCAGGACCGAGAGATACGCAGAGAGAGGACACTCAGAGACATGGTACACACACACACACACACACACACACACACACCAGAGATGCAAACAGGTAATGGGGGAAAATGTGTGAACCTGACTCATCAAGGGCATGCTTCACATTTTTTTTTAAAGCAAAAAAAAAAAAAAAAAAAGTAATTTTTCCAACGTTTTACAAAAATATCAAGATTAAATACAATTAGTCAAAATCTCACGTTATAAAAATTACATAACAATATTAAAGACAATATTTTCTGATTGGATGGCAATGCTGACCTAAAATACAAAATGTTTGCCCTCTCTCTCTTCACCACTCCCACATCTCTGACGTCAAATACAGAAAATATTACCAGTTTTAGACATCATTTTTGAAGTAAAGAGTAAAAAAAAACTATACAAAACATACTGAAAAACCAGGAACAGTTCTATAAACTTAGCCACCATGTTAAGACTGTGTTTTATGAAATAGTTTGACCAACTAGCAGTTTCCAAGAGTTAATCAGCCTTACTTTTCCAGTACAAGCAAGACCAATCTACCTTTTTCATAACTGCATTTAAAAAGTTATGAACAGGTTTGAAGAAAAAATTAGAGGACTAACTTTAAGACTAGTCTAAACAGTTCTTTATTTACCCTTCTAACACCCAGATCTCATAGGTGAGCTATTCTGATCTCAAAAAAGTGAGTTGTCACTGAAAGGTGAGGAGTTTGCATCTATGGCATACTGACATCACTTCCTTCTGAGCAGGACAGAGACAGTCCTGGAAACACACGGATTCTGTCCTCGGCCACTCAGAAGACACTGGACAGGAAGACTCAGAGGTGAGCGTTTCATCTCATACTGACTACGAGTCTTTGTTTACAATATAATAATGTTAGTAAGTATATTTAATAATTATATACTATATATAAAAATTTAATATTATGTAATAAATAAATATCACAATAATTACAAAATTACAATAATAAAATACAATTAATAGCAATATTACAGTATTTATTCACCTTAGTTAATCTCATCTTAATTATTAGTTCAGTTTCATTGTGTATTAAGATACAAATTATTTCTAATAATGTATTAGTAAATGTTGAAATTAGCATTAACTAAGATTAAAGTAATAATTTTGTTAAACACTTGACAATAAGCTCTTATTTGTTAACATTTTATAGCATTTTTGTTAATAGTATGTAACAGAAATTTGTCATTAATTTATGTTAACAAATTTGAAAAGGTTACATAAAGTGTTAACATAATACTAATTAAATACATTTTTTTCATTTAAATTCATATTAACAAAAAAAATAATTATAATTTCCAGGTTTAAATGGAATTTTCGCAGTACATTTTCCCAGTGTATGATATCTGTAATTAAAATAAATCTGGACAAGTGGGGAAAACATAGGGGCTTGAATAAATTAAATAAAGTGGCTAAATAAAATGACAGCACAAATATGAGCATAGTGTCAGTCTGAATGAGCATGTTATGTTCATCATATCTACACACATTTATTATAATGGAGCGTCTAGTGTTTGAAGACCCCAGCTGGATGATAGTAATGTGTCAGACACACACATCAGATACTCACACTGACTTCATTTGTTTTCAGGCAGGCAAAGAAGGCGAAGGTGATTCCCTGGAGCTCACCGGCAAGGTACAGCATGATTCAGAAACAAACACATCATGTATTTCTCTGTCCTGATCTGACCAGCTCTGTTTCTCCTGCAGGACCCTCCAGCCTCGTCCCGGTCACAACAGCGCCTGCTTCTCTCAGTGAGTCTCTCTAATGAACAAACCTTCTGTTCCTTCACAGTTACATCACAGAAACTGTCTCTGTTTCTCAGGAACACAGTGAAGTTAGCTCAGATTCATCATGCTGACCTCTCTCTGTCTCTGCAGGAGTGTGGTGAAGAAGAGAGATGACTGTTTGGGAGAGAGACAGAAGCGCTCGCTTCACAGGAAGTATCTGTCTCTGGGATAAAAACACTCACATGAATGTGATACACGTGTTTTATGACCCATATCACTGTTCATTGCCCAACAGATATTTGCAATTGTCCACTATGCTTTACATTTTTCAGAATGAATTCTAGTTATAAATATATACAGTAAACATCTATTAAATGCTATTTAACTATTTGTATGCCTAATACAAACATTGTTGTTTAGATATACGTAAGTGTCTGTGGTTTGCTTGCACTATGTGGTAAGAAGTACACTAGTGTACTAAACGTGCTGATTCACGTGTGCATAAATGTGTTCCTATTCAGAAACAACTCGACAGTCTTCAGTCCAAACCTCAGCACACACACACACACACACACTGTTAGAGCTTTCAGAGTCTGACTCACAGCAAGCAAAACTATTATATATCAAGGGTGGACATAACAGCTTGCAGATTTGGAACATGACGTTTCTAAAAAAGACGTTTCTTAAAACTGAAAATGTGCTTACGCTCAGGACATGCAAGACGTAGAGTTTGTTTCTTCATCAGATTTGGAGGAATGTCTCAGCAATGGATGCTCTGCAGTGAATGGGTGCCGTCAGAATGAGACTCCAAACAGCTAACAGTTAACATCTGGAGAAGACAAAAAGCTGAAACAAATCCAGCATTAACTAAAATATGAGTCCATAATAACACTTCCTCCAGTGAAAAAGTGCATTGAAATCCAGCCACATATTTGTTTAGAGCTGTCTTGGCTTGTAAACGTTGCTTGATCTGTGCAGGTCACTTTTTCACTGGTGGAAGAGTTATTATGGATTATAGACTCGTATTTTCTTAATGCTGGATTAGTTTGATCCTTTGTCTTCTCCAGATGTTAACTGATGGACTGGAGTGCTGTTTATTATTCTGATGTTTTTATCAGACTCTCATTCTGACGGCACCCATTCACTTCCATTACTGAGACATTCCTCCAGACCTGATGAAGGTACACACTCATCCTGATCTGGGATGACCTAAAGATGAACTATTCCTTTAACTTTCCCTTTTTTTAGGACGGCGAATACAGAGAAAACACACATTGTAGAAACGCAACACTGCTTTATTTCTTCAACATAACACTGAATGGTACATCTCATCCACACACACACACACACACACACGTGTGTGTATCGCTGCGGTTTAGCTATGCATGAGCACAGACAGAAGTGCTTAACGTTACAGGTGCAATAATAGAATATAATAATACTGTTTATACAACTAAACAAATCTGAATTCAAATAAAACATGTCAAGGGTTTGCATAAGGAGCTGGTGAGCTCAGTCATGGCCTTTCTATTCCATTTGTGGCTTTTAGAATCAAATCACAGTCGAGATTATTTGTACCGCGCTCGGATATGAAACACAGAGCTGCTCTCAGTAACAGACTGATCTCAAATCAGCTAAAGCAGCACAACTAGACACAGAAGTGCAAGAATCATCACAACAGTCTTTGGCTTAATAATACAGGTTATAAAAGACACAAGGTTAAAAATGAGTGCACACTTCCTAGTGCGTGTGCATGTCCTGATGCATCATGTCGGAATATGGAAAAACAAACCTGGATCTGAACATTTTGTGTGCAAATTCAGTCAAAATTAACACTGTTACTGATTGTCTCCTCGCATCTCTAACATAAATTCAGCTCTAAATCAATGTTCTGGATTCAATACAAGTTAAAAATAAGCATTTTTGGTTACTTTTGAATGCTGTCACATTGGGACACTTTCAAAATGTTGGTCATCCAACTCATCCAAGCACGCGAATTTAGGGCGGAGCTTTCTATCTGACTGACCAATGACAGACAGGACGAGTGTTTAGGAAAAACCTTAAAATATCTTCAATTACCGAAGCCCTATTATGTCAAATATTGTCTTTGGGTTCTCACACTCAAATCAACATTATGTCACAAATGCTGCATCAATCCCAGAACGCTCCTATGACGTGACCTCAAGGGAATGTAATAAATACGCTTCACTGTTAAACATTACGCAGGAAAAAAATTATCCTGCAAAGTACAACTAAGGCTTGCCAAAGCGAGTCTGGTGGAGAAACGCACGTAACGGAATGTCCCGGTGGAAAGAGTGATGAAATCTTGGCCCAAAAACCGCTGGTCGTCACAAACCAGCCTTCTGGAATAAGAGTCGTACACAGAGCTTTAAATAAGAGAAACTTCACACAAATATAACGCAGACGAAGCGTCTGCCGTCATCCTTCACCACCTCATTAACAGCTAGTGTTTATACTGTGATATAATGCACGATATAGCATATTATAATAATCGATACGCGTCCCCCCTTCAGAAGAACAATGAAAACAAAATGTTTGTGCTTGTTTGTAATACGTTACAGTAGCTGCTATCAAAGGGCACCAATACCCAACAATGAAAACATTTATCGCATGACAAAATACTTTGGAAAAAATACATTTTTATAAATCAGTAAATCTACCATATTTTCCAGAGTATAAGTCACATTTTTTAATCCATGTAATGAGCTGTGACTTTTACGCAAGTTCATTTCCACTCCAGAATAAAAACATGAAAAAGGTCATTTGTGCCTTTTTCTGTAAACTTTGAGAATTGCTATTTTTATAAACAGATATAAACTCAGAATTGAGATATAAACTTGCAATTTTAAGAAAAAAAAAAGTTCTACATTTTGTACATTTTCGTTTCTGCAACTAAATAAAAATGTAATTCTACTACTCTGACTTTTCACTCTGAGTTATTATCTCGCAAATTCAAGTTTTCAGCAACTTTCCAAAGCAAAATAAAAAAAAAGGTATTTGCAACATTTTATCTCATAATTCCAGATGCTTTTTCTCTGATTTACAAGTTTATAGCTCATATTTCTTGAGTTTATATCTCCGAGTTTGAATATTTTGAGAAAAAAATGTAATTGTGAGAAAAGTCACAATTACTTTTTAATCTACAGAATTTTTTATAATGTTTGTAAACATTTTATTTACTGATATCAAAATTTTACATTATTCCAAAACTTGCAAATGTTTTTGTTTTTTTAAGAATGCAATTTATTTTCTGGAAAATACAGTATTTATTTTAATTTGGACTGTTATGTTGTCTATTCTGTGGCAACTTGTGGTTGTTGTTTTTGTGTCAGTACTACACATGCAACAGAACGCATGTCTCTCGAAAATGAAAACTTTAAAATTAAAGTACTAAAATGCGTCTGTGGAGTCAAAATGACGAGCACACAGAGATTCGGTCCGGTTCAGAGGCAGATGTTGATTTGTTTGGCTAACTCTCTCTCCAGATCTGAAATCAGAGTGTCGAAGTCTTTCAGACTCAGTCGGCACGTGAAAGGAGCGTCAAAGTCGAGCGCGAAGTCGTCCACGTACAGACCGTCGGGAGACGCCCACACGTCCCTCTTCTTTGGCTCGTCCATGTCGTCATCGCTCTCGCTGCCCGCCACTTCGTCATAATCCCCCTCATCGTTCGACAGGAAGTCCCGCCCACAAACGCTCCAGTCGCCAGCGTATCGGTTACAGGGCGGGCTCTCCAGCCGGCCACGCCCCCTGCGGGACACGACCACCTGCAAGGAACTCTGGGACGCCAGGGAGTCATCCGTCCCTCGTCCTTTGGGCACTGCGAAAAAACACACATTAAACACGCACAATTCACGATTCAATTCACGATTTTGATTTCACGATTCGATTTATATTTTTTATATTTTAATATTATGTTTTATTATTAAAATATTAGATAGTTTTATTATAAGAGGAAGGTAAGTGAATAAATGGTGTTGTGGACTCACCGGGCCAGAGCTGCAGGAGATAGTGCAGCGCCTCTATGTGTCGTTTAAAGTCCACGGCGCTGGCGATCTCTTCACTGTGTGCAAAACTACGGCCTCCTCGAGCGGCTCCGGACCCCGTCAGGGCCCCTGATCCGGGGGCTGTCATCCCAGCCTGCCACGACTCCTGCGTGGGGGTCAGGAGAACCGGCCCAAAACACACGGCCAGATTCTGACACGTCATCCGGTTACTGTCGCTGTAAGACGCCACCAGACTCAGATGATCCAGCAGGAAAGAGAGAGTGGCCTTAAGGAGACACACACACATCAAACTACAGTAAACACTAACGATACATTAGCAACCTATTTCAATTCTGACCATTTAAAAGTGATATTCAGTAGGAATTTGATTTTAATCACACAGGTATTGGGTATCGTATCCCACAATGCAATGCACTTTACTTGAGCTTTCATTTCAAGTGCAACAAATGTATCAGAAATATCAGCTGTGATTTCTAACTCTCATTTCATGACTCTTTATATCCCCAGACTGATAAAAAAGACATTTTTACTCAAAATTAGGTTTAAAATACAAAAAAACACATATAATTCCAACATAACTGAATGCTCCACATACTATTGTAAAGAAATAAAAAACAATGAATATGCATCTGAAATACACTATTTTATTTCACTTAACTTAATTAACTTAATTCATTGACTTATTTAAATGTAGTTTTATTTAATTAGTATTAAAATAAACTTTTTTAAGTCTTTTGAATTACGGGGACACTGAAAATGTCCTCATAAATCACCTTCATATTGTAATACCTGTCATACCCATGTCATTATACACATTTGTGTCCTCGTAAACCACATAAACACACACACACACACACACACACACACTTCCTCTCTTGCTCTTATTTTTTCTAAAGAGGACAACAGGAAGAAGCTCAGACTCGAGTCACAAACAGCTTCAGAACTGATGACTCTAAATGTTTGTCACTCTAATTAGATTTGTTTGAATTCACAGTCATTATAAACTTTCAGAAAACTCTAAAATGCAGAAATGTGTTCAGATGTCAGATGAAATCTTAGTCAAACGTGATGCATATGTTTATTTAAATCTTGCTAATGTGCTTTTATTTAATTACATGTTACAATCAGTGTGGAAGACTGAATATTTACTAAAAAAAAAAGCTTGGTAACATTATATCTTTTCATAAATGAACCACAAAACTAGTCAAAAGGGTCAGTTTTGGAAATTGAGATTCACACATAATCTGAAAGCTGAAGAAATGAGCTTTCCATTGATGTATGGTTTGTTAGAAATTAGGATATTAAGGACAGACGGGAAGCCTGCAATTGACGGAAATGTGTCGTAGCGACGGAGAACTTTAATCCATGAGTTTAAAGTGCATTTAACATGAAACGCATGAGTCTGAGAGAGGCTTTACCCGCTCTGCTTCAGGAAGACACTGCAGCAGCGACACGGTGTTCTGTGATCTCTGAGCGTCGCTGGTGTTTCTACAGACCGGACGAACCGTCATGGCCTCTAACACCACTTCATACAGGGTCCTGGTGATGAGAGGAGACGGCAGCTCACGCAGGTAGTCCTTCAGAATGCCTGACAACAACAGCACAAAACAATCAACACTTTCATCAACAAAAAACACTCTACAAATACCTTCATATACTGAGTAAATTATACAAGCTTTTTATCTCACAATTCAGAATTGTTCATGCAGTTTTCATAAACTGTGAGACATAAACCTGAATTCTAAGAAAAAAATCTAAATTATGATATATAAGCTCAAATAAGTTTATGTCTCACATTTCTCTTTCTGGCTCACAATTATCAGAAATATTCAGAAATGCAGTTGCAAGGAAAAAAAGTCAAGTTTGTTTCCACCCATTATTATTTAAGCATCATTTTATGTGTCACAGTTTTGTTTAATATTTCAAATTTAATTTAATATTTAGATTTTAGATAAAGTTTTACTAACTTTTGCTGTGCATTTTTGTCATTTTTTGTGCATTAAACTTTGTTTTGAAATATGCCTATACATTTTTTATTTTTAAATTATTTTAATATATCACATTTAACTAGATGAAAATGAGAAACGTTGACTTGAAAACTTGAAATGAAAATAAGATTTTCATATTTTATGAAATAACCTTTTATATTTTATTTTCGATTAAGTAATAATTTTTCTTTTATGGTTTTAGTTTTAGTTACTATTATAACACTTACTATATTTATATTTTATACTAATACTATAATAACACTTTTTCACCACTGAATAAAAGAAAACAAATCTGGCTTTTTTCTCAGTTTTAAGAGTTTCCATCTTTCCATCTTAGTTTATATCTCACAATTTTTAACTACAAGAAAAAAAATATTAAAAATGTGAGACAAACTCAGAATTGTGCAACACAAAAGTCAGAACTCTGAGATAAAATGTGAATTTTACTTATTTATATATTTTTAATTCCATAGCAAAAATGAGCTTCCATAGTAGATATCAGGCTACATGTTATCCGGTTGTGTGCTGACTGACCGGTAATGACGTTAACGTCAGGATAGAGCTCATCGTTTAAGGTCACCGCGGCACTTTCCCTCTCAAACGCATCCCGCAGTTCCTTCTTCACCGCTGCGGAGCCACAGAGACGATATAACCCCACCACCTACAGAAACAAACACGGTCTCTCAGTACAGTCATATTTAACACACATTGGCTCTAAGAGACATCTGAGCTGGTCTCACCCTCAGTCCTCTCCTCTCGATCTCAGAAACACACTTCTGAATGATCAGAGGAACTTTGAGCATAGACACCTCTTTCTCCACCAAGTGGCGCAGCTCCATCCCGAACACGTTAGGAGGAGGCAGGTCACTGAGGCGGGGGAATGGGGTCACAAACTGCTCCAGAAGGGTCAGCTTCAAATACAGCAAACCGCGAGGCTCTAGACGGACACACAGCTGCTGACTGCGAGACGCTGCGGGAGAGAGAGATAGACAGAGACGAGACGAAGAGAAGAAGAGATAAAGAGATAAGGGCAAAGCACAAAATCAAAGCCAGTATGTCTGGGTGGAATGGTTGTTTAATGGTTGTGCATTGATATAAATGTGTCAGTGCTACAGAATTTATTATAAAATGGGTCTTTTCTTGTCAAATCTACCAAATTTAAGAAAATGTTTGATTTTGTTTATATTTAGTGTTTTGCTTACAAAGTATCAAAGGGTTAGTTCACACAAAAATTCAAATTAGTCCATGTTTTACTCACCCTCAAGGCATCCTAGGTGTATATGACTTTCTTCTTTCAGATGAATCCAATCGGAGTTATAGTAAAAATCGTCCTGGCTCTTATTTTAAATATGGATATTTTCTTACAAAAATACATAGATTCGCTACAGGAGTCCTTTATTAGCCCCCCTTGAGCCATGTGAGGTGTGTTTTAATATGGATTGATGCAATTTATTTGACTACTTTTGGACTGTTAAACAAAAACACCAGCCCATGCCATTATAAAGCTTGAAGGAGCCAGGACAATTTTTACTATAACTCTGATTGCATTCATCTGAAAGAGTAATGGAGTAGTGGATCTTTGAAATCACAGGAATAAATTACATTTTAAAATAAAGTCAAATAGAAATAGTAATTTTAAACAGTAAATAGTACAAATATAGTTCAAAACTTTACTATTTTTGCAGTACTTTGTATCAAATTAATGCAAGCTAGGTGCACAGATGAGACTTTTAAAAAAAGTAAACAAAATCTAGACATTAAAAGTGTTTTTTGATCTTGTCTGCATGTCAACCTGTTGTTGGGGAGTCCCAAAACCAACATATGAACCTTTCATGACCCATAATAGGGACACTTTAAAACAACATCCAATCAGAACTTAAGAGTGGGAACTATTGGTTTCACCTTGTGATTGATTTGCAAAAGAGTTGTTCTCTTACCCTTGAAGAGGGGCGGTATAGCCACAGCACCCAAACAGCACACCCTGTTACGAGCAGGAGTGCCAGGCGCGGAAGAGTCGCTGTTCCCGCTTGCATTCGTTGGCGTCAAGATGACCAGTTTGAGCAGCCGCGCTCTCTCGAGCTCCAGGTTAAAGGTATGGTTTAGAGGGAGACACGCCCCTCGACAGGTGAGCAGAGACGTACGAGCCCGGGTCACCCCGTCCACTTGAATGGCACAGAAGACTTCTTTAGCAGCATCATTCCGCGGGGACCGTAGCAGCTCATCGACGCCCAGCAGATGCACCGTGAGCAGCCCTGAAAGTCTCTGAGCGCAGCGAGGCTGATCCGCCAGTGAGTACAAGCGGAATGACTCTGCGTCTGCTACAGCGAGTGAATCCTGCGGTCCACGGTGCGGTGGTGGTGTAGGTGACCCTTTCGACCCCTGACCCGAGCCCTGCTTTGGCAAGAGTTCTGGTGAGTCTCCATCGCTAAGGTATCCTCCTTTACTAGCAGAACGTGTTCGAGAGGATCGACGCCTTGGCCTTGCAGGTGCACTGGAGTCCAGGTGGTACTTGCTAATGACGTTGGATGATTCCTTGCGTGCGTTTGGCGGCGAAGCCTCATCGGACACTCCTGGTGCACTACTGGCGTTTCCTTGTCCGTGGCGCTGATTACGGGATGAGCGTAGGCTAAGCTTCCGTCTTAGTTCTGGGAGCTTACGCATCTTCATAGAAAGCCGGCGTACTGTTCCTGGAGACTTGATCTTGTCGATTACACTGTTGCCACTTCCACCTTCTCCCGGGCTTTTCTTTGGAACCCCAGGACTGTCAGATTTTAAACCACTAGCAGAGCTAATGCAGTCTGACTGTAGCACAACCAGATCTGATCCGAAAGAAACACACAACGTTAGAAACAAGGAATTTAACCTTTGAGATGGTCAGGAACCTTTAAAGGGGTCATATGATGTTGCTAAAAAGAACAATATTTTGTGTATTTGGTGTAATGCAGTGTGTTTATGCAGTTAAATATTCAAAAACACATTATTTTACACATACTAAACATTATTGTTTCTCTTCTAAGCCCTGGCTCCTGAAAAGGGTCAAGGCTCATCGCTCTGATTGGCCAGCTATTCAGTGCATTGTGATTGGTCGAATACCGCAAGCGTGTGACGAAAATGTTACGCCCCTAACCAAAATATGATGCGTACCTACCTATAACTTTCTAGCATTCCTGAAGATATTTATTAGCTTGTTTGGGTGTGTTTGATTAGGGTTGGAGTTAAACTCTCCAGGTGTGAAAAGACAGTGTATGTGGGACCCTATGAACGTTTTTGGTAATCACTGCTCTACACAGACAGTTCCGAGTTAACATAAAAATGCACAATTATTAAATAAAGCAGTCAATTTTTAATTGTGTTAAACGTTCTGTGACGCATTCTAGAATTGCCTTCTCCAGTACTGCTGCAATAAAATTTGCCAAAAAAAGAAGGTTTCTAAGAAGGCAGCACAATTATAATTATGCCACCTACCTTTCGGAACAGCCTTCATCTCTCTGGCACACCTGAAATGCTATATCTAGGTAGGCAGCTCACTAGGTTTTAGAAATAGAAATTCTAATTACACATAATTTGGTTGATTCCCATTCTATTTTTGAAGTTTGTGAATGCCAATCATAGCACAACATTACTTATAAACTTACTATAAATATTGTTTTATAACAGCACTGCTCATTTTAACCTCAGTTTTAAGACCAGCTGTGTGAAATGCGAGTATGTTCGCAATGCAGCTTAGCTTGTGACAAACTCTTACATAATGGAAAACCTGACCATACCCGAACTATCCGCCCTGATGATGTCGGCCTCAGCTTGAGTCTCTCTCATTTGATGGACGCCGGTGGGACTCCACCCTCCTGATCGTTTTTGATCTCTTTTCTCCTTTGCAGACTCCTCTGTTTCTCTCCTTCTCCACGGATCTCCATATTTTTCCTGAGCTGCTCCTCCGGTGGCCCTCGAGTCATCCTCTTCAGGAATGGGGTTGTACCAAATGTTTCCATCTCCGCCCGGGCCCTGTCGCCACTCTGTGATTCTGGTCTGGAGGACTTCATCTGATGACTGGGGCTTTCCGGTGGACAGTACCCAGGCCCGACTACTCCTGTCCAGGTGCTGGAGGTAGGCACCTTGCCCAGAGATCTTCGCTGAGCTAGATGAGGCGCACACATCCACAAAAGCTGTAGATGCAGGGGTCAACTCCGGCAAACTGGCGTCAACGGAGTCGCACGGCATCCTGGAATATCCAAACTCCAATTCCAGATCATTCTGCTTCCTCTTCAAGCCATCCTCACTCAAAGTCCTCTGGCTCCAGGCCTGTTTTGAGTCCTCAGCCTTTCCTGAGCACAAATCCCAGTCCTGTGGCCCGTAGACCAGGCTCGTACACAAATCTACGCTGGCTGGGTCTTTGCTTGTTGAGGGAAGCTTGGCCCAGTTCTGTTTTTTGGAGACGGTGATCTGGGAGCGTCTGGTACACTCCTCCACGGTGGAGCTCTCGGTCTCAGCATGACCCGAGCTGGATGCAGTTGATGTAGAACTTTGGAAAAGGTCCACCTTCCCTGTCACTTCTAAGGAAGAAGAAAGAAACCAGCAATCATTACCATAGCAGGCGTTTTTGGCCTTATTTGGTGTCGAAATATTTGTCTGGATCAGAGTAACTAACTTGAAAAATGGATCACTGGAGACTTGCAACACTCGGAAATATCAAATACCACAAGTAAAAGTGAAACTGGGGGCTATTAACCTTTACAGGGTTTGATTCCTCCCTAAAACAACATTTCTGAGATGAGTTTACAGTGACGTAGATGGACAGAGAGCAGCGAGGAGAGAGGACAACTGGAAAGAATTAAAAAAAGACCAAAAACAGACATCGAGAGGAGGGCTGCAGATTTTTACCATCTCCTTCTCCCTCCCCTCTTGCACATCTGGAAGTTTCTCCAAACTCCCTCCTCTCCTGTTTTCCCCTCTCTCTCACTCCTCATCTGTTCTTTCCCCTCTTGAAATTATGAGCGTGGCTTGTGACACACAGTTAGCCAAATATCTTATCCAATTCCAGAAGCCATGAATAACTCCCGTGTGCCCTCCAGATCGGCTCAGTGCATTATTTCTGCTGGCTTGCATGACTCTGGAAGTGCTGAGTAAAAACATCTCTGTCAGTTGCTCTATGCACATGAGTATGTCAAAACCGTTGCTAGTTTACAAGGCCAAGACAACACTCCACAACCAAATGCCTAAACCGCAAATGCTGCTTAAACACTGCACGAAGCTCTGATGGAAAGTTTGACAAGTAGGAATGCGTGAGTCTAATTTGAGGGCGCAGAGAGAGCCGGATCAGTTTGAAATCAATTGGGAATACAGCAAATTGGATTTCTGGGAGCCCGACCCACTAAAATTTTCACTGGTCACTTGATGCCTGCCTCAGAGTGTGTTTCATGAAAAGTTCAAATTCAGCATTTAAACGAAATCAATGCATTTTAAGTGGTTTTCCTGTAACTCAAGCATTAGTACATGGCACTACCAACAACAAAATCAAAAGTTGGATTTCCAAGGAATGCATCAACTGATTGCAACGCAAGTTGCTTTATATAAAAGCATCTACCAAATCCATAAATGTATATATATATGACATATAGTGCAAACTCTATATGATTTTAATAAATATCCGTGTTCTCTGTCACATTACAGAAGTCAAACTGACTTCAAGTTGAAAACAGAAAAACACAACACAGACCCCTTAATGCTTCCCTGGGCAGGAAGTGTTACAGTGCGTTAAGTGGGCCAGCAGATGACTTCCTGTTTTGCCTAACCAGCCAAGAAAAAGAGAAGGAGTGAGATGAACAGCAACAAGCTATAGCTTCTTGCTGAGATATTTCATAGACAAAATGCACAGATAAACTGAAGGAAGATGCTTTACATCTCTGAGCCTGAAGCATAGAAGCAATCATCAGAGCACAGGTGTATTTATAGAAATAGTCAACAATACATTGTTTTTTTTCTTTTATGCCAAAAATCATTAGGACGTTAAGATCATGTTCCATAAAGATATTATGTAAATTTTCTACTGTAAATATACCAACATTTAATTTTCGATTAGTAATATGCATTGCTAAGAACCTAATTTGGACAACTTTAAACAAGATTTTCTCAGTATTTCGATTTTTTTGCTCCCTCAGATTCCAGATTTTAGTATAATAGTTGTATCTCAGCCTATCCTAGCAAACCATACATCAATGGAAAGCTTATTTATCAGCTTTCAGGTGATGTATAAATATCAATTTTGAAAAATGTACATTATGTTTTGTGGTCCAGGGTCACATTTATGCATTTGGTGGACAATTGTATCCATGCATTTTCTTTTAACCAATTCATGCTTCCCTGAAAATCTATGCCACTGGTGTTGCTGGCTTTACAGGTCGAGGAATATATATATTCAAAGATTGGGATAATAAGGATTAAACAAAAAGTACAAAAATGAAGACAAAAAGGTAATAGTGGCATACATGGAAGTCCGAAAAGCCAAAACAGGGAGCGATTTCAGTGACAAACACACAGCTGTTGGGCCACTGAGAGGTTTTCAATGAGCGGTCTGTGTAAAGGGCTTTCCTTCACAGCTGGAAAGACACACACACACACTTAACCCTATTCACTATTCATTACAACAGCCCAGAATACACACGCTCACACAAAGCACGCTCTCACGGGCGGCACGCTGGACTCACCCTTCACCTCTGACGCTCATTCACTAGTCTGTGTGTTTATGAAGGCTTTTTTAAACAGCACATTGATAAACTGGTCTGGCTCTTTTTAGTTTGCTACGACTCAAAATAACCACATGCACTGGAAAACCTTCACATAGAGCTTGACTTTAGTCGTTTATAGACTGTAGATCGACTAAGACGATGATATTTGGCCATTTTTACATAATCGGCATCGCCAATAACATGTTTGCTTAGAGAAGTGGTGTTATGAACATTTGGGATCAGGAAAAAAAAAATTGTGAAATATTTTTAGAATTTAAAAAAAAGTTTTTCTACTTTAATATACTCTAAAATATAATATATTTCTGTGATCAAATCTGAATTTAGTGCTATATGATCCTTCAGAGAGTAATCTAATATGCTGATTTATTATCAATGTTGAAAAAAGCCTTTTCTTTTCCTGATTCTTTTTTCAGGATTCTTTAATAAATAACAAAGAACACCATTCATTCGAAATGGTCACAAATAAGGACAGTACATTTTTGATCTTTTTCAGCAAGGATATGTTAAACTGATAAAAAGTGACAGTGAAGACTTGCATTGCTAGAAAAGATTTCTTCTTTAAAAACTTTACTTTTTAATGCATTTCAGCTTTAAAGCACTAAACATTAAAGTCAAAGCAGTCGAACACAGATGTGTTTGAAAAGACTAATCCATGACAGATTGCTCGAAGATCAAATGTGATGAAAACTTTGGCTTCGCTAGCTAAACTGACAAGGCTGTGTGCGTGTTTGTTTACTCCTGAGTTTATTTACCATGTTTGGCAGTGTGAAATAATTAGTGGCAATGTTTGCTGAGAATATTCACAGCGTAACGGCTAAAGAGTTTTTCCCAGAACCCCCTTCAGCCGCCCACATCTCTCCAGCATAATTTGAGACATCCTGTACTGCTCTCATCTGCCCCGAAAACACAAGCCAAACTATTAATAATCACATCAGGAAAGACTGAAAACATGGAAGCTGATCTTCTGTTTCAAAACAGAGGCATTAAGAAACTGCTAGGAGTTATTTCATTTAACAGAGCAGCAATAAAAAATGGCAAAACAAATATGCATGATCTTTAAAACTAAACTATAAGAGTGAAACACAATTTGGAAAGCCTCGTTCTCTCCAGATCCCCCATGAAGATGTTTCCTCTGAGAGACTGAGCCATCAGATCAGATCTGCAGAAAGTCTCTCACGTCCTCAGTCGTTAGAGAAAGAGGAAACCCGCTTCTAAACATCTGCTCTCAACGTTCTCTTTCAATTTTTTTTCTTGCTAAGTAAACTTTCTTTCTGATGGTCAGGACTGAGAAGTGCACAAAAAGATTGCAAGCAGAAGGCATACATTATATAAATATTTAGTGCAGATGTGCAAAAACTTTGACTATGTATTATTCAGAGCATGCATGTCCTCAAAACATAGTGCATTATAGTATTTAGAGCATGCATGACCCCTAAACGTCATGCAATACGATATTTAGAGCATGCATGACCTCTAAACATCATGCATTCTATTATTCAGAGCATACATGTCCTCTAAACAGTGAATTATAGTATTTAGAGCATGCATTACCTCTAAACATTGTGCATTATTTTTTTTTGTCTTGTTTGTCTAGATAACTTAAGTTGAGAGTTCAAGGAAACTACACATAAAAGCATAATGTGTGTCATCTGAGAGCCTCGAAGTGAACTTGAACAATCTGTACTGTTCTGAGCTTATCTCTTATCTGCTTATTCCTGCACAAGATTTCTCACTGCTTCAGTTTTACACAGAAAAACAATTGGACATCTTATTATTCTGATGCTGGAAATACTGTTTTCCACACATTTGTGATTCTGCACTGAATGATTTCTTTTCGTGCAGGAGAAACATCAGATGGAAGATTTTCTGCAATGCTGTTTTTCAGTTTGGAAGCAGGTCTCATCTCTGTTTAGAGCAGGATTATAGAATTAAACATCGGCCCAGGGCAGCATTATCAGTTTATTAGTACAGCCAGATGCTGACAGCTGCATTTCTGCTTGCATATTTTCACAGAGTGCCTCAAACCGCACATTACTCTCTACTTCTGTTTGGACGCGGGCCCATAATCTGCTTTCCCATACGACCAAAAAAAGTGTTCTACAGTAAATGCAAATACGCTGTCAACAAAAGAGTGAAAATAACTACAAAAAAAAATAAATAGCTGATGATAAATAACTGGATGAATCAATACAAACATTCATGTTCATTTATTTTGATTTAAACAATATATATATAGTATATTTTAATGTATAGATAATATTTTGAAGTAAATCAATTTTATAACACTATTCTGTAAAAAACTAAAGAATTACTAAATAACTAACTGGATATATAAATACATACATTATTTAATTACTTAAATTTTATATATATATATATATTTATTATTTACAGATAAATATATTTATTATATAACCATTAAATATTTTTCTTCAAAATATACAT
>JAUMHE010000061.1:18463589-18485153 GCA_032359235.1 Enteromius mattozi
AAACATGAAAACAAAACTAAACCAAGAATACAAAAACACAGACTTTAAACAGAACTAGACAGACATAAAATGTTACAGGTATATTGCCAATCATTTGAGGTTGAACACTAAATGTGTGTGCATGTTTGAAAAAAACACCCATTTAATGCACGGTTTGCTGTTATTTTGACTGTATAACTCTTCTTATGGGCTTCAGTCTGAATAATGAAGTTCTGTTCTAATAGCCAGAAGTCCTGTGGTGTTTCTGTGTTTATCAGCTGTTTAGGCTCATTCTGACGGCACCCATTCACTGCAGAAACAAACTCAACCTCATCTGAGGATGAGCACATGTTTCTTTAAACAGTGCAAATACAGGCAATATTCCGGATACATATGCTGTGGATGATCTAAACATGAATACTGACTCTGTTCATCTAATTCTAATTAGTCCTTAACGAACTGCTGTCTCAGCTCCTCTGAAAGCACTAATTAATCTGAGCTCATTTAGCCAAAAACATCTCCAGCTTTTGTGCTTCATGAGAAAATGAAGCATAACTCCACACAGAAATTCACTGATATTTTTGAGAAAGTCTGTACATTGCATAGCTTTAAAGTTACTTTATGCAACTGTACTTTAAGTATAAAAACAGCACAAGATCTACATCAGTCCAATTCTGATTTCCTGAGGTGTTTGATGTGAACAAGAGGACTCTGACCTCAACACACATTAGAGCACAATAACATTCATAACCCACCTATCCAGCGCTGCTTTAAACACAATGACTTGCATTTTTAATAGACGCCGCTATTATTCTCCTACTGTCCATCTGCATTTGAGAGAAGAATGCAAACAAAAGTCACATGACACCAAAACCCACTCTATTTACTTTCTAATTCATGTTCCTGGTCTTGCTGTGAATGATTCATCGTTGAAAGAAACGAGTGTTTGTCTTCGTCTCTTTTCTTCAGAACTAGCTCCGCCTCTAAACGACTTTCCTTCTCTGATGACATCACCGGTCCCTCAGCGCATGTCTCTATTTCATAACACCTATTAAAGATGTTTGGGAGTCCCAAACAACAGGTTGACACGCATGCAAGGCCAAAAAACACGTTCATTTTCTTATAATGTGCATTTATTTTTATCTTATTTGTTCAATGACTCCTAAACGATTCATTCAACGATTCATTTCTCCAAACTCCCCCAGTGATTGGTCAGTTTCATGTAAAGCAGTGTTTGTGAGCTTTTAATGCTTCAAAAGAGACACCTAGTGGGGAAAAATCAATTTACATTTTCATTCAGACCAATGCGAAAAGATTCATATGCTTATGATTCAGTTTGACATCAAGTGGCTTGGGATTCGTTTTAAATACGACTCGTTTTAATGATTCAGTGTCGACTCTTTCTTTCGAGAGACAATAACTTTACATGCTGCACTTTCAGATTTAAGACTTTGCAGGCTGTTTTCATTCACTTAGAGCTGTGTTACACACTGCAGGAAAGATCATTTTCTCAAATCTATAATAGAGGCACTTTCAAAAAAGAAAGTAATCAAATGTGACCCTGGAGCACAAAACCAGCCATAAGGGTCAATTTTTCAAAACTGAGATGCATACATAATCTGAAAGCAAATAAACAAGCTTTCCACTGATGTCTGGTTTATTAAGAAACGACAATATTTGAAAATCTGAAATCTTAAGGTGCAAAAAAACCCAAAATACTGAGAAAATCGCATTTAAAGTTGTCCAAATGAAGTTCTTAGCAATGCATATTACTAATCAGAAATAAATTTTATATATATTTACGGTAGTAATATCTCCATAGAACATGATCTCTACTTAATATCCTAATGATTTTTGGCTTAAAAGATAAAAAGAGATCATTTTGACCCATACAATGTATTGTTGGCTAGTTATACCTGACTGCTTTTGTGCTCCAGGCTCACACATACGCACAACGTGAACGATCGTTCCCTGATAATAACCTCTATATTCAATAACACGCCCGGCTTCAGCGTTTAATGCAGTCGAGGTCGATCTGAGATCGATGGGACGCTCATTAAACTCCACTTTCCCATCCTGCTGCTTCTGGTTAGTTGGTAGCATTGTGTGAAACCCTCAACCAGGAGAGTGTGACGTATGACGCTGCGATTAATATTTAAACAGAGGTTTCTGTTATGTAACCATAGAGTTTTTAGCATCCGTGTGGCACAACACTCTCACAGCCAATGACAAAGAAACTAACTGTGATCATGCACAACAATCTGATAAACAGCTTCAAAATCCAACGATTAACATACATGTTTGGTTCATCCGAGTCAAAAATCAGCCTTAATAGTCTACTAAAAACACTTAAGCCAAAACCAACTTGACCACAGACTCGTAAACAATGCCTACAGCTAATAATTTAGCATTATTAATTAATGTAATGTCATGGTATTATGTGTGAATGTCTAAGGCGTGATCTCCGCCTGTCCTTCGTTAAACCGGGCATCCCTCGTCTCAGTCATTAGTCACTGATCTCCAGGGAATCTCCTGCGATTCATCACATTAATGACAAAACAGCATCACATCATGTTGCTGGAGTAACCAAGACACACACAGAGTCCCTTCCAATGCTTAAAATAAAATAATAAAACCACTGGAATGCATTTAACCTTCAATAAATACAAAGAAATAAAGCAATTCGGACAGGACTAACAACCATTTCAGTTAGTTGAGAATTTTATTGCTCAAACTGAGCAGATTAATGAGAAAAATTACATGTGATGCAAAATTCACACACACACCAAACTAGGTTATTATAAAAGCTCAAATTTAAACAAAAATAAAATTTAAAAAAATCTATTATTTGAATTAAAGTTAAAAAAAAACCAAAAAAAACCTTTACTAAAATGAAATATTTATGCATTAAATATTTAAATAATATTTAATCAATATTTTAAAAACTAATAATATAAATAAATATTATAATATAAATATATAAATAATATAACATTTTTAAATATTATTTTAAACATTTAATAATTTAATATTTACATTTACACTTTTATTCATCACTTTTATCTTCTTTTTTATTTAAAAAACTTATTTCAATTGCCATTGCAACTATTTTTATTTTAGTCGTGTTGCACTAAAATATCAAAAACTGAAACTAAATTTAAAATATATTTTTTAAAAAAGCATACATGTGTACCTAAACAACGGTAAATGTTGAAATCATATAAAAAATATATTTCAGCTATCTAAACTGAAATAAAATTAATACAAACTATACAGATAAACAAAATAAAAACGAATGGCAAGAACATTCAACTAAAATTGAACAAATTAAAATATAATAGATAAAAACTAAACTAAATTCACTTTAAAATAACACTGATAGCAAGATATAGATTAGCTATAAAAATATCCTCATTTATATATATATATGTTTCGAGCTATTCTACACTTCTGAAACATAAACAAAACACGGGTGATGGTTGTGATAGACAGACAGCTCGATAGAAAGAGACAGATATTATATAGGTTTGAGTGGGTTTGGGGTCAGGACAGGTGAAGGATGCTCTAGAGGCCCACATCAGGACCGGTCCACAGATGCCTGTCTCCATCACAACATCCCAACATCACTAAACCCGAGATCAGGACCAGATCTCCTCAGACACCTCGCGCTAGCAGCAGCTTCTATCGTTTCCATCTAAGCGTCACGTTTTTATATTTGCATATGTGAATAAATAAGGTAAAGCGGATCATATATTCACGACACGTCGACTGCGCCGTTATTCGCCCCTCATCAGCGGCGGGAGAGACAGATGAAGGTGTTTTACCTGCCCACTGTCTGGTTGGCCAGTTGTCGCATTCGGTTGAATTGCTTCTTCATCTTCCTGCAGTTTGCGCGTGAATCCCGACGGAAGAAACCCCAGCTGACATTCCTCACTTAAAGAGCAACCGTCAGGAAATATTCCACGGCTCAGGCCATAATCAACGATCCCTCTTCGGTGTGCAACCATCACCTGTCGCGAATGAAAACGCCAGAAATCATCATTTGCGCGTTGTGCTCGTCGCTCGAGACTCGGGATGCTCCGCTGAGCGCTGGTGACGCGGCGGCGGCGGGGAGCGGGGCATCATGGGTAATGTAGTTCTGTGAGACCGGCTGGCCTACAAGGTCGCGAGAACGTCTTGTATTCAGTTTATGAGATCGAAATAGTTTTGCAGCTTTTGTAACGGTCAAGTTATAAAACAAGATCGAAATGACATGCAGCTAATAAACTGAAGTCACTGTTGTGTCTTAATATATTAGTCTTGAAAAAAACGCAGACTTCACAGAATATGTTTGAATAGATAAATAAATAAACACAAAGTAAAACAAAACTACCAGTAGGCTACTAATAAGAAATGGTAACCCTAACAATGTTGCCATCTTGTGGATGTCTTGAAGAAGTACGGCGTTGACAGAGAATCAATATTCAATATCAGATTAAAAAACAACAGCTGTTTAGAATTAATGATTATATTTTAATACAGTGTGATTTAAATTATAATTTTTCGGATGATGTGACCTTTGTTTTATTGTTGGGTAAAATATGTAAGAAGAATTTTAAATAATTAATAATAATATAACAACAACATTAATAATAATAATAATAATAGTGACTCTTAAAAAAACGTTTTGGCTACACATTTATCCAAAACAATGTCTTTTGTGTGTAAAACCATTAATTTAATAATCAGTCGCTTTCTGCTGCAGTGTCATTGGGGCGTGTCCTCTGCGCACAATCGGTGATGTCAGTCCGCGCATGCGCGCTGCGGAGTGTCAGCGGGGCAAGATGGCGGCCTTCAGAGCGGGTCTGTTGACCCGAGCTCTTACTAAGGCAAAAACACCGGGTATCTCAAACATGATCCTCGGAACAAGAGCAGGTGCTGTCTTACACATCTGTTCTTTCCTGTTATGTGAAGATACGCTATAAAAGCAGTGTTTTATAGCATCTAATGAATGATAACCTTCACGTCAAGGCTGCGGAGCTAGCATGCTAAGCTAACCCGTAATAGTGTTTTTACGTGATTGTAAACAAATGTGATTAATAGTCAACTGCTTTGCTTTAGGATTGATTTCTGTTTTGATTTAACACATTATAAATTAAATGTCGTTTTGTGTTTTTATTTCTACGTATGTTTCGTCAATGTGTGCAGTTTTGTTTATATATTATATGCTATAGGTTTTTAGATTATAGATGTAATTACTTAACGTAGCTATCTAAAATACGTTTTTGTTTATGTGTGTTTAAGGCAGACTGTGCTGTCTGATTTCTTCTCTTGTTATTGTGTTATGTGTAATATCTGTATATTGTATTACAGCATCTGGTCCTTCTAAGGACACATTGCCTGGTGCGTACCCCAGAACTCCAGAAGAGCTGGCAGCAGCGGCTAAGAAATACAACATGACGCTGGAAGATTACAAACCTCATCCTGATGACGGCATGGGGTGAGTGTCTCTTCGCACACTTTGAATGAATAACGTATTATGTTTCCATGAAGGTGAATGGCCGATGATGTATTTAAATACGTTACGCAGGTACGGTGATTATCCCATGCTTCCGGAGCGATCACAGCAAGAGAGAGACCCCTGGTATCAGTGGGACCATCCTGATCTCAGGAGGAACTGGGGAGAACCGGTGAGAACTGTGGATCATCCTACAAATCCTGGATTTTGCTGCATGCATCATCCACACAAGTTATATTTAATTGCACACATGCATTTATAGTGCATCTATAGGAGTTTTTAGCAAAAATAAATAATAATAATAAAAAAAAAAGCTGCATGTTTGTAAAGACAAATCCATCATTTTGAATCTCATACAAGTCAATAATCCTTAATAATGCTTCTTCTAAGTGAGAAAGTTTATCTCTCACATCAAAATCCACACATATATGTAAATGCTACTTTCTCAGCACAGATTTCTCTCTTGATTCAGACTTCTTTGTTTCTAGAGAAAGTGAATATTTTGTGGTGTTTTATTTAGATGCACTGGGACTTTGACATGTACATCAGGAACAGGGTTGACACGACTCCGAGCCCCGTGGACTGGAGGACGATGAGGAACCAGCTGCTGGGGTTCATGGGCTTCATGCTGCTGATGTTTGGTTTGGGCGAGATGTTCCCCTGCTACCAGCCTGTGGTGAGTGAAGGGAGAACTATACGAGCTGCACAGTAGAAAACTGCTTCATTTACAGGGTATTTCAAAGGGAAGCGTGTTATTTCTGCATCACTAGCAATCTACGAAATTGCTTACTCTTTTATTTTAACATTATAGAGATACTATTCTGGTTTTGATTACTATTTTGATTTGTTTTAGTTTCATTTGACGGCTTTAGTATTGTTTAGTATAGTATTGTTGTGTTATGAATGAGTCTCATCATCAGTGTCTCTCTCTTTCCAGGCTCCTAAACAGTATCCTTACAGTGACCTGTATCTGGAAAGAGGTGGAGACCCTGAGAAAGAACCAGAAACTGTCAAACATTACGAAATCTAATGCTAGAAACCTCTGTTTCACAACTTGTGTATATTTCTCTCTAATAAAGTTAACTTAAATGTCTTCTGTCGGAGATGTCGTTTCTTCCGGTGGTGCTGCACAGCTGCGACCCGGACTCGTTAGCTGCATGTGTTTTTATTGTTTTTGTGTTGTTTGTCTTGTCTTTTTAAGCTATTTTTATTTTGGATGGTGGCATATTAGCGAGCCACTCAAATGGTGACATTTGCTTTGAGTGTCGGGACTCAAGTTTACTGGCGTTCACAGAAACCTGGCTTCATAAGGGATATTCCTAGCTCACTTGTGGAGATAGAAGGATTTTGAGACAGAGGGAGTCATCGGGGAAAGACAGGAGGAGGTGTATGTGAGTAACAGGTGGTGCACACAGTTCACAGTGAAAGAGACGTGTTGTAATCCATACACGGAATACCTCTGCCAAAGTTTAAGACCTTTTTATCTCCCGAGAGAGTTCGGCGGTATTTTATTGCGTGTCGTGTACATCCCTCCTAATGGTAACGCTTTTAGAGCTGCCTCATGCGTATCAGACTGTATTCAAAACCAATTACAGTGAACCCCGGGTGCTCCGGTTCTTATCATGGGTGATTCTAACCAGTGTAAGCTTGAGTTATTCTTACCAGGCTTTTTCCAGTATGTCAAGTGTGAGACAAGGAACAGTAACGTCCTGGATAAATGTTATAGTAATATCAAGGAGGCTTTGAAGGCCAAAATTAAACCCCCTTTATCAACTTCGGATCATAATATAGTGCATTTGATACCAACATACAAGCCTTTGGTTAAGACTGATGCTGTATGGGATTGAAGGAAACGTGGAAGCACTTCATTCTTACCAGGATATTCCCAAACAACAAACCTTATATAACAAAAGATGTGAAAGTCTGCATCAATAAGAAAAAAGCAGCTTTTATGAAGAAGGACTGGGGTGAGTTAAAGGTCATCCAAAAGGAACTGAGTAAATTATTACTGGAAGCTAGGAAACGTAATAAGGACTACATTGAACAAAATTTTTCATCTATGAATAATAAGAGACTCTGGGAATTCAAGCCATGTTTTATCTTCAACATATAAACCATTGCCATCGGGATAGTGCTATAGAGTTCCACTGTGTAAAAGTAACCGCTAGAAGAACTCATTTGTACCTGTATCTATTAGGGTCTTAAATATTAAATTGTATCTGTAAGGGTATTTTAATTAATAAGTGTTGTTTATGTTAAGTGGAGTGTCTGTTGTTCAGATATGTCTTAGTTACACACACACACATATATATATATATTATATACAGTAGTCAACATTTAAAGTGGATCAAAACATTTTGATTAAATATCAAAGGTGTCCTAAGACAAGAGCACATTTTAGTTTTACGTTTTAGGACAATTTTTAATGTTTTGATCCACTTCAAATGTTGACTACTATGTGTGTCTGTGTATATATATATATATATATATGACTTAAAATGACTAATTGCTAAATAATTATATTAATAAATAATCATTACAGAGCATTTTCGGTTTCAGTTTTCTGAGAATTACATCCTGGTTTTTTATTTTTTATTTTGTCTAATTGTTTTCTTTAAAAAAAAATAAAACTTGATATGCATGTTGTGTTAGGCTAACTGAGTTGGTTTTGATTGCTTTTATATGCTTATATGATCTTTGATTAAACGTTTTGATCTATATACATATATATACATATATACCTTTTTACATCAGATGGGATGTCAGTAGTCAGTCTTTCAACTAAAAGTCCTAAATAAAATGCATTTAATAATAACAGCATTAAGTGTAAATTATGACAATAACATAATTTCTGGCTTTTTTTGACTTGGGGATAAAATCTCCTAAATATTAAAGAAAAAACGTACTGTTGGTTTAATTGAATTTAGTTTTTAGTAGTAAAAAATATAAATGGCGTCGAGCAGAGCGGCAGTTTCGAGTCTTCATCGTTTCGTAAATAGAGTCCCTCGTCGGCTGCCGTACTGAACTACAATTCCGCCCCGGACTACATTGTCCATGAGTGACGCACGAAGAGCGCCGCTAAACTCTCTTCAACACACAAACGAGACTAATAATCACAAACAACCGTAAGTACACACTCAACACTTACTGTAATCTGACGTTTTTAAGATTAACTCGAGGTTGTGATGTTATATTGTGTGTGATCGCGATCCCATCCTTGTGTTTATGGGTTTGTGTAGCGCAGACAGTGAGCAGCAGGTTAATGCTAACGCTAACAGAAGATGACCAGGAATAAACAACTGTGATTACAACATACTTTTCTGCTCTATATTGGCTTCCACAAGACATTTATTACACATATAGTTTATGAGGATGACAAATTAATCTGTTACAGAGTCTGAGACGTAATATATATGCTGTATCTGACACACGTACATGAGTTTAGTGCTGCTGTTTTCGTCATTTCTGTTAAGATTGTTGCCAGTAAGTGTTTTTATTTTAACGTGATATTAAGAAACAGGTTGTTTAGGCTGATCTGACCTTGTTAAAGCAGATGAGTGACATGTTCTGTGTTTGCTACACAATTAATCTGACACAACTGTTGTCTGAGACGTAATATATGCTATATTTGACACACATTAATGAATTTAGTGCTGCTGTTTTCGTCATTTCTGTTAAGATTATTGCGGGAATGTGTCAGTATTGTTTGTAAGTGTAAACTGTAATACGTAATATTAAGATACAAGCTCTTTAAACTGATCTGAGCTTGTTAAAGCAGATGCATGGCATGTCAGAGCTGACAGATTGTCTCATGTTTATGTCTCTTCAGGATTTCGGAGGAAGATGAGGGTGAAGGAGATACTCAGGACGGCGACACAGGCATGGAGTCCTGCGACAAAGCATCCCTCATACCTGGCCTTAGGTAACTGTGTCTGTGTGTGTGTTTTATTCAGGTGCATCTATAATGCTGGAGTAATGTGGTCTTCGTATCTGCAGGGACGGCAGCGCAGCAGCTGGACGCGTCCTTCAACACCAGCGCCGCTCTGGAGATCTTCGAGATGGATTTCGCTGATACGTCCATGGACATGAAGCTCAGAGGAACTCTGCCCACTTCTAACAGGTCAGTTATTCTGGAAACTTCAATGTGTCTGCAATATCAGCTGCTATATGATATATTATACAGCATACCATTCAAAGGAGTGGGATTTTTGAACTCTCTTTTTCTGTATTTATTTGTGCAAAATACTTTCAAATTGTGAAATATTACTAGAATTTCAAAAAGCAGTTTTATACATAAATACCAGTTAAAGTGTAATTTATTTCTGTGATGTTCAGCTGAATTTTCAGCATCATTTCTTCAGTCTTCAGTGTCACATGATCTTCAGAAATCATTCTAATATACTGAAATATTTCTGATTATTATAAATTTTTGTGGAAGTTGTGATACATTTTATATTTTAGGATTCACAGATGAAGTTCAAAAGAACAGCATTTATTTGAAACAGAATTCTTTTGTAAAGATTTGTCTTTCACACGCACGCAAAAAGAACGTATTGAATGTTAAAAGCGTGACAATAGACAATAATCAGGGTGAGTTAGTGTCCTGATCCGAAGGTATCTGAGTCATGACTGGGTGTGTTTGCAATGTTTATTACAATCTCTCTCCACACTCAGCTGTACAGAAAACATTTTAAATTTCTTACTTAGTTTAGACATGAAGTGATGGAGTTACAGCTGTTTGGTGATGTCTCTACCTCGAAGGTGAATTTATCTTGATAATAAGAGCGTTTCCCCCCAGCAGTGACAGAATAGCAGAAATACTGGTTGAACAGCGGCTTTAGTGTCAGGTGTGTTGTAACCCTGCAGAAATGAGTTCTGTGTGATCTAACACACACAAACACGTGTGTGAACATGTTTCTGACTCTTCTGTATTGTGTGTCTCTCTCAGTTTGTCGTTTTACAAATTGACACACAAATGATATTTCTAGTTTTTCTCTTGGGTTATTTGTCAGATTACTTCTCAGATGCACAGCAGGGTTAAAGTTCACCATATGTTTATATATATATATATATATATATATATATGAAAGTAAAATTAACTTTTTGCACCTGTGTATGTATGTTTGTGAATAATATTTTTATATAATTTTATTATAATTTAGTGATGTATGTATTTATATGTCTATATTTATAATCATATTTATTTTATATAAATAAATATATTTAATATAAACTAGTGGATTAACTGCAATTAATCACATACAAAAAAAAGGGTTTTGTTTATATAATATATGTGTGTACTTTGTGTATTTATTAATATATATAAAAGCACATACATACAGCATATTTACATGTATATATTTATATTCATATTTATATTATATAAAATATATTTATTATATAAACATTACATATTTTTCTTAAATATATACATGCATGTGTTTGTATTTATATATAATAAATATACGCAGTACACACACATGTATTATGTAAACAAACTTAATTTGGGTGCAATTAATTATAAAAAGTATATTTTTCTGAAATATATACATGCATGTTTGTATATTTTTTCATATATATATATATATATATTTACGCAACACATATACATATATTATGTAAACAAAAATGTTTATTTTGGATATGATTAATATTATTAATGTATTTAACTGAACCTCAGTAGTCCTTAAAAGTGCATAAAAGGTGTCAAGGTTGCAGATTAAATGTAATTATCACTTGGGATCAGCTAGTGCTGCACAAAATGCTGCTGATATATTATGATAAAGAAAATTTTTAAGCATATAAAAAGTGTGGGATTTGTGCATTTATTGCTTAAAAATTGTAGCTGAAAATAATTAAATTCTCTCTCTCTGACAGGTTTCACAGTCTGATCTGGGTGGCGTTTGATATGGATGTGAAGGGCTCTTCGGGGCGGCTCATCGGAGGCAGTGAGAACGGAGCGGTGACCGTCTTCAGCCCAGACTCCATTCTGACCACGGGAGAGGACGCCGTGATCGGACAGTCCAACAAACACACAGGCCCTGTCCATGCGCTCGACTACAACCGCTTCCAGGTAGAGCTCGGACTCTCGCTTAAAGGGATGGTTCACCCAAAAATGAACATTCTGTCACTGATTACTCACTCTCATGTCGTTCCAAACCCGCATGACCTTCGTTCATCTACAGAACACACGAATTAAGATATTTTTGATGAGCTCTCTGACCTTCCATAAGCAGCAAGAACATCGTAATAATCCATATGACATCAGAGGTTCAAGCGAAATACAGGAGGATACATTGTTTCCGCTTTGATCTGAACATAAACAGTGTATCCATAATAGGAGCAGATTAATGACAGAATTTAAATTTTTGGCTAAACTTTCCGCTGGCGCTTTATTAAACTCACGTGTGTTTCCTCCACATCAGAGTAATCTCATCGCCTCTGGAGCCAACGATTCAGAAATATATATCTGGGACTTGAACAACTTCAGTAATCCCATGACACCGGGCGCAAAGTCACAGGTTAGGAATGCTTCTTCTGTCTGATTGTGCTCTGAAATCTTCTGTATTGTTTGCTCAGTGTTCTTAGCATCATAAAGTGACTGCATTTGTCTCTGTTTCTTCAGCTCAGTGAGGTAAGAGGGAGGTTGCTGGTTCTTGTGAGGGTTTGTGGTGTTTTTGCTGTGGTTTGGGTTTTGATTAACCTCTTCTCTACCATTCGTCTCACTAAACAATGGGTTACTACCCAGACATTCTGGTGATTTTTAACTGTGTGCTTGTGCATGTTACTAAATATTCAACTTCATTAATATTTTATAGGGTGCTAAATGGGTATAGATAGATATGAAGTCATTACATATTTAATATATATGATTAAATATTATACTGAGTGTCTAAAAGTGCATACATATAGGAGGTCATTAAATAAAATATAATATATTACGATTTTATATATGTGTGTATATATAATATGTGTGTGTGTGTATAGATATTTATTTACTTTTTTTTTATATTATAAAAGTGGTGTTTATAAATAGTATATAGATAGCTATATAAAGTCCTTACATATCAAACTACATGTGTTTTATTATTGCAATTGGTTCTAAATTGATATAGATATATGAGTTCACTAAATATTAAAATATATATTTTAATATTATAATGGGTTTCAGAATGGTTATATATATAGATAGATATTTGATGTCATGAAATACTGAAATATGTACTTTAATGTTATAATGGGTGTATAAAAATGTATAGATATATTTAAATATTAACCCATTAGCATTCCTAGGGCACAGGTGTATAGCCTATATATGTATTTTATAATCTGAAAGAGTATATATGTATATAATATATACATATAAATTTTAACATTAATATATTTTGCTATTATATTGGGTCTCTAAATGGTTATACAAATATAGGAGGTTATTAATATTATAATTATAGTTATTAAAATTAAATATATAATATTATTTTTTTCATAATTTATATAATTTTTCTTTTTTCCGTTATTGTATTGTTTGGGTTTTGATTAACCTCTTCTTTAAAATCTCTTTGTAAAGTTCAGCTGACTGTTAAAAGATGGGTTACTATCTAAAAAAAATATCAATTCCGTGACAGTAGATGTTTGGATGTTTTTCGTTTTTTTTAGTGTTTTGTGTGAGGTCTCAGTCTGTGTGTGTGTGTGTGTGTGTGTTAGCCGGCAGAGGACGTGAGCGTGGTGGCGTGGAACAGTCAGGTGCAGCACATACTGGCATCTGCAAACCCCAGCGGGAAAGCCGTGGTCTGGGATCTGAGGAAGAACGAGCCCATCATCAAAATCAGCGACCACAGCAACAGGGTAAGAACATGCACACTCATGAGCGCTTGAAGCGAGCAGATGACATCAGGCATGTGTAAGAGACGTGTAACCTGTGTGGTGTGTGTCAGATGCACTGCTCGGGGATGTTGTGGCATCCAGACGTGGCCACGCAGCTGGTTCTGGCGTCAGAGGACGACAGGCTTCCGGTCATACAGATGTGGGACCTTCGGTTCGCCACCTCACCTCTCAAAGTCCTGGAGAGCCACACCAGGTAGAGATTCACACAAACCTTGCCAGATTCAGCTGATGCCATTCACTGCACGTCTCCACAAACACACTCTTATTAATGTTCCAGAGGGATTCTGTCCATCTCGTGGAGTCAAGCCGATCCAGAGCTCCTGCTGAGCAGCGGCAAAGACAACCGGATCCTGTGCTGGAACCCAAACACTGGCGAAGTGCGTCAGACCTGCTGCTTTTTTACTTTTCTGCATTTGTCATACACTATTCATAAGCAACCTATACAGCATTCATAGTTTACATATGATCAGTGCATGTGTTCCCTGAAGAACAAACCCATGACTTGATGTTGCTAGCATCTTGTTCTACCGTGTCACGATTAATATAAAAGTTTACTTTTCACAGACACAATATGAACAAACAAAATAAGAACCTTAAAATAAGAACAGTTTTACACTTTAAAAATTATTTTAGTCCAATTATTATTATCATTTTTTAAATATATAGAAATAAAATAGATCTGTTTATATATAACAATATATAAATTAATCATTATAATTACTATTAGGATTAAAGGTCCTATATCACTAAACTAAATAGATTATTTTATTGAATTGTTAAATTGTTATTGTTAAGTTTTATTGATATTATCGTAATCTAATTTTTTTTTTTATTATAAAATAAATACAATCGTGAAATGTAATAATTATAAAATGCACAATTCAGCAGACGTATTTATTATTACTTATAATGCATAATAAAAGCTGCATCTTGTTATTATTACATAATTAAAATATAATTAAATAAAAAAATATATATATAATTAAAATATAATACATTTAGTAATTGTAATATATCAATAATTATTAAAATGAATAATAATATATATTTTTTTTATGTTAATTATTATTTTTAATTTTCTCAAACTTCTTTGATTTTTAAGTGACATTGCACAAGTCCTGACCATCATGTCTGGTCTCTGGTGTTTCAGGTGATTTACGAGCTCCCAACAGCCAATCAGTGGTGTTTCGATGTGCAGTGGTGTCCTCGTAACCCCGCCCTCCTGTCGGCCGCATCATTTGACGGACGGATCAGTGTGTACTCTGTGATGGGAGGATGTCTTCAGCAGCATCAGCACAGCACAGTGGACCAGGTGAGAAACTGAGGACCTGCTTTTCTTTGAGGAATGATGATCACGTCCCTGACTCCTGATGGTTTGTGATCCACTGGTTTCTCTCTGTCCTTAGATCTCGGCTTCGTTCGACACCAACGACCCGTTCGGAACCGGTCAAGCTCTTCCTCCCCTGCAGGTTCCTCAGCCCACAGTGGAAACCACCATCATCCCTCCTCTAAAGAAGCCGCCCAAGTGGGTACGGAGGCCCGTAGGCGCATCTTTCGCTGTGAGTATTCTAGGGATGTCGAGATATGTGTTATAGTTCAAGATGTACTATATCTGGATTCCTAACTTTATTGAACAGGCCTCAGGGCTCTGTTTTAGCATCAATCCTGTTTTCAATTTGCATTAATAATATTTAAAAAAAAATCTAAATAAATAAAACTAGGGTTTACCACAGATGTGTTGTTTTACTCTTGTTTGATTATGGTGACGTGGATATAGAAATGCATGTAAAGGTGTTTAGGAACAATTCGATTGTTTACTAGTGCACCTTACAGAATGCTATTTAAACTAGAGACAAATATTATAGTCTGTGCATTAAAAAAAACTTGTAAATGCTTCCACCTCAAACTGTACAAGCTTTAACTGAGATTTTATAACTTTTTATGTGTATTGTAATGTATTTTTGTATGGAGATATTACTTTCCTTGAGTTTGAACTTCCAAATACAGTTTAAATGCAGCTTCAAAGGGCCGAGGAAGAAGGGTCTTATCTAGAGAAGGTTATTCTCTAAAAATTCTCTTTTCTAGCTCTGAATTTTTTTTTTCCAGGTTCATGACAGTTAGGGTATGTCTAAAAACTCTCATTTTCGTCTACAAACTTCAACATCGTCCTACATCGCTGCAGAAGCACCGACCCAGTGTTTACAAAGTCAACATGCAAAAAAGGTCAAACGCTGTGCAAAAAATGGTAAAACATCAATGTAGGACAATTTTGAAGTTGAGATGGAAGTTTCTAGACCTACCCTAACTGTCATGGAACGAAAAAAATTTAGCTAGACAAGATGAGCATTTGTGGTTAAAAAGTATATAAGATGTAATTTTTTTTTAGGAAATAACGAATTGATCTGCTAGATAAGACTCTTTTTCCTTAACTGGGATTGTTTAGGGCCCTCTGAAGCTGCATTTAAACTGCTCTTTGGAAGTTCAAACTCGGGGGCCCCATAGAAGTCCATTATATGGAGAGAAATCCTGAAATGTTTTCCTCAGAAATCTTAAATTGCTTTATGACTGAAGAAGGAAACACATGAGCATCTTAGATGATAAGTGGGGTTGAGTACATTATCTGTAAATGTCTGTAAATCTGTAAATATGCTGGTTAGGTAGGTTTAGAAGCTGGGATGCTGGTTTAAGATGGTTTATGCTGGTCCTTTGCCAGCACATGGCCAACTTAAACCAACAAAAGGACCATCTTAAACCAGCATCCCAGCTTCAAAACCCACTTAACCAGCATATGCTGTTTTTTTCAGCAGGGTTGAAAGTGAACTACTACTTTTAAATGCTTTTATTTATTGTTTTTTTTTTTAATGTGTTGTACTTCTGGTGTGTGCTTGCTTCTGTCTCCTTCAGTTCGGAGGGAAGCTGGTGACGTTTGAGAGCCCTGTCGTGGCTCCACAGCAGCCGATCCCGAGGCAGGTGCATGTGAGTCAGGTGACCACAGAGACAGAGTTCCTCCAGAGATCGGCAGAGCTGCAGGCCACTCTTCAGTCCGGCTCCTTCAGCAGCTACTGCCACAGCAAGATCAGCAGCGCCCCGTCCGACGCTGAGCAGGACATCTGGAGGTTCCTCATGGTACAAACATTCACTGTCACACAAAACTACAACTCTTCATTTCTTTCCTCTGCTCAACCCAAACTGAGATGCCACAAAACCTGGATTCATTCAATATAATGAAAATCAGAAATGTTTCCAGTCTGCTCATCAACCCACATAAGAGAGGGGCGGAGTCAGCAGAGCTCATTAGCATTATTTAAAGCGACATGCAAGGAAACGGGTTGCTATGAACAGGTGTATTTCACACTACCATTAAGAAATTTTAACCAAAGTATGTTATAGACTTTTCATTAAGACTGATGACACCAAATTCAGCCATTCCTTGGGAATCGATCCATGACTTTGGTGTTGCAAGTGACATACTGGAGTAAAGAATATAGATCATCTTATTCATACTAAAAGCCAAAAACTTCACGTTTTTGCTGAGAACTGATACACATAACTGTTCAAATGCATTTTGTGGTGTTTTAACAGGTGAATTTTGAAGACGAAGCGCGTCTGAAGTTTCTGCGTCTGCTGGGCTTCAGTAAAGACGAGCTTCAGAGGAAGGTATCGCATCAAAATACTGCCTTAAACACCCTGATTCACTCATCACTGATGCAGTGACACATCTTACCCCACCTCATTTAAATAAATGGAATAATGCATGTTTTTCAGTGACCTGGAGACATTAAGCTCCCGTAATGGAAATAAAAATGGTTTAAATGACTCATGCACTATATTCCCATGATGCTTGGTAGGAGAAACAGACCTGAAAGTGTTCGTTTTTGTATTTCCACAGATCTCGGTGTGTTTAGGAAGGAAGCTTCAACCGAACGGTTTAGATGTGAATGATCTGGCTGAGAAGATGCAGACGCTCTCTGATCAGGTATGTGTCAGCTGCGCTTTAAATCAGAGCATGCCTGCTAGAAATCTTACTGTATCTGGTGTTGGATCGTCCAATCAGAGAGCAGATGAGTCAGGCGGCGCTACAGACAGTGTGACCGGCCGGGAGTCTCCGGCTGATTTCTTTAGTCAACTGCCAAAGAAAGAGAAAGCCAGAGAGCCCTTCCAGATCCCTGTATCCTCAGGTGAGCGCCTCTGAATGACACGCTTGTGAAGAGGGTTATGATATCCATGTTCAGATATTAATAATGTGGCGTGCTGAGCAGATACGGATGGTCTGATCAGTCAGGCTCTGTTGGTCGGGAACTTCGAGGCTGCAGTGGATCTGTGCTTAAACGACGGCCGCTTCGCAGAAGCCATCCTCCTGTCAATCAGCGGAGGGGAGGAGCTACTGAAGAAGACCCAGCAACGCTACCTTCACCGACAGACCAACAGCATCTCCATGGTAACAGCATCTGTACATGATGTCACTTTCGTTTCAGATTCGTTAGTGGGAACTATATCTCCACTGTAGCTGTTATTTAATTGTTTTAGTAGTTGTTGTTGTTGTTGTTGTAGTTTTATTAAAATATTAAGTTAAAATAAAAATAATATAACAATAATTAAATAAATTTAAAAGCTGTTACATAAGTGTCTTTGTTGTTAGTTTTCTGTTATTGTTATTAGACTATTTATTCTTATGTCAATATTATTAAATATAATATTAAAATGACTCATAATAATAACAATTAGAATACTACTGCCACAAAACAGCAATTCTAAAAAAAAAAAAAATAACAACAACATGAATAACATTTGTTTTATGTTTGTATAATTGTTATATTATAATGCTTGTTCTATTATATGGTAATGTTATAGCTCTTGTTAGTATTGCTATCAATCTTTTTATTCTTATTATATGATTATTATTGATTATAAAATAAAAATAAAACAAATTAGATGGCTAATATCAACAAGATAACAATATTACTGCTAATAATACTAATGAATACAGCAGTAATAATGAAGAAAATTAAACATGTAAAATAACAATTCTAATAATAATAATAAGACAATAGAAATAATAATACTTATTATAGTAACTAATAATAATTATTACTTTTTGTTTAATCATTATTCTTATGACATTCTTATTAAAATATTGGGTTAGTGTTAAACTTATTAAATAACAATTAATTATTTGTTATTAGTCTTATTATTTTATTATTATTATTGTAATATTTAATTATTTAATTTATTTATTTAAAGTTATTACTAGTAATTATCAATATTAATATAATTTGTATTATTTGTAGCAATTTCCTAATAGTTATTATTATTTGTTTTCATTATTTACTGTATTCTTTAAATTATTAATTTTTTTTTTAATTAATTAGTCGCAGTATTCTTCTTCTTCTTCTTCTTCTTATTATTATTATTCTTATTACTATTATTACTATTATGATGTATTAATGAGTTGTTTCCCCTGGTCAGCTGATCTCGTCAGTGGTGACACAGAACTGGCGTGATATCGTCCAGAGCTGTGAGCTGGAGAACTGGAAGGAGGCACTAGCGGCTCTCCTGACCTACGCTAACCCCGAAGAGTTCGCTCTTCTCTGCGGTGAGAACAGATAAACATCAGTACAGAATATACGAGTCTGGAGTGACTGACAGCTCTCTCTCTCTCTCTCTGTGTGTGTGTGTGCTTGTAGATACTCTGGGCTCCCGTCTGCAGGCTGAAGGCTCAGAGAAGCGCTGTCTGCAGGCCTGTCTGTGCTTCATCTGCTCTGGGAACATTGAGCGTCTGGTTCAGTGCTGGACGTCACAGAGAGACTGCTCTTCTCCGCTGGCTCTGGAGGTCACACACACACACACACACACACACACACACACACACTCTTTCGCGTTTACATTGAGTGATTCTGTGACGCGCCGATGTCTGTGTTCTTGTGCATCTGCAGGATCTGGTGGAGAAGGTGATGATCCTGCGTAAGTCGATCGAGCGTCTGCGGAGTGGAGAGGTTTGTGTTCAGAGCTCAGCTCTGACTGAGAAGCTCATCCAGTACTCCAGCATACTAGCGTCTCAGGGCAGCTTGAGTTCAGCCCTCAGCTACCTGCCCGACCAACCAGACCAGGTGCACACACTAACACACACACACACACATATATATATATATTAACAATGCTGATTTACATACGACTTCCAGCGGTTCACTGTAAGTGCTGCTCCATTGTCTCCAGCGTCTGAATGTGTTGTGAGTTTCTTAAAATGTGTTTTTGGGAAAGCAACATGCATCACTCATTCTTAGAAACATGTAATGGGAAGAAGCACTTATAAAACAGTTGTTCACAATAGATTTTGGTTACTTTTTTTCTCCAAAATAGAGTAATGTAATTTTTTTTTTTATTGTTCAGAAAATTATTATTATTATTATTATTAATTATTTATTAAATGCTTAGTTTTTATTTTACAGTACAATAGAATTATTGATAATTTATTTTTTGTTTAATAAAATAATTATAATTATTTTTAAATACTAATTATAATAGTGTGTTATTATTATTGCAATTGTGATATTTCTTTGATTTAGTTTATATAATTTAATTTAAAATATTATTATAACTGTAATACAGTATTTAAAATGAAAATGTATATGATTAAATAATGATTGTTTTTATAATAATAATTCTTTTTACATTGCAGTATTATTGCAATTTAATAAAATAAATTATAATTTATTGATTTAATTTTTATAATTCATAACCTAATAAAATGTGTACATAATTTATAATAATTATTAAAAACTCACATTGTATTTTACAGTACAGTAGAATTATTGCTGTTTTAAATGTATAATAAAAAAATTATATATATATAATATATATAAAAATTGAAGTGTGTGTGTTCTAGGTTGGTGTTGGGTTGTTGAGAGAGCGACTGACGCATGCGAAGGGTGAGATCCTGCAGAGACCACAGCCATCTGCACCAGCAGGAGGCGCTAAAGCACCGGCCAACACACACACTCCAGCAGCACACACACAGGTGAGACACAGTTGACACACACACACCTGCAGTGTGTGTGTGTGTAGTAATGCTTGAACAGAGTGCTGTCTGTCTTCCATCCAAGTCCTCCCCTCCCTGTCTGTCTGTCTGATGATGAAGATGATGTACATCAGCAAAGGTTATTTGTTTTCTGATGGCCTTGATGAAGTTAATGATGGTGAATGTTGTGTAAGCAGCGTCTGGCATACTGTGTGTGTGTGTGTGTGTTGTTGTTTGCTCAGGGGCGTCTCATCTGATGTACAGTGTCTACTCATGCGACATCCGCGTGTTTCCTGATGTGTGTGTTGTCTTTAGGGGGGTGTCGAAGCAGAATATGGTTATAGTTTGAATGCGAATGATTAACCAGTGACATTATTCTTAAGATAAATGTTTGTCTTCATAATTTCCATTCTATTATATGATTTTACTAATATTTTGGATTAGCTTTTATTTAGTATTTTTAACTTTAGTTTAAAATGTAATCATTTTATGTGTCATTTTTATAAGTAAAATAAAATATAAATTGACGTGTTTATTAAAAATAAAATTTAAATATAAAATTATTAAATAATTTTGTACTTAAATGAAACTGAATATTATTATTCAAAAGAATGTAATGTAATTTATTTATTTTTGTTTAATTTAGTTTATTTTAGTACTTCATCACAAATATATATATATATATATATATATATATATATATATTTTTTTTTTTTTTCCCAGTGCATATTTTCCCATTTTCATTTTCATATAATTTTTTTTTAAATGTAGTTTTCATCTGATATTTATGTTTTATTTTATTTCAGTTTTATTTAAAATGTTTAGTAGTTTTAGTTTACAGCACTGTAATAGCTTCATCTTGAAAGGCTGTTCTTGTAACATCATTATTACAGTATTCTGGATTCTTTATGTGTATGTTGATGAGTTGTATGTGTGTTCAGGGGCCGTACGGATCCTCCGCTCCTCCTCAGATGCCTCAGACGATGCCCCGTCTCTTCACTCCTCAGCCGCGGGCCGATCCTGCTTCTGGAGCTCCACGGCCGAGCCTCAGACCCGTCTACCCACAACACCCTGCTACAGCCCCAGGTACCTGTCAGTCAAAGAATATACAGCTTAGGGCTGGGCGATTAATCGAAAAGTAATCGAAATCGACATTCAGAACCTATAATCGATCAAATTTTTCCAGGTC
>JAUMHE010000061.1:18597164-18610069 GCA_032359235.1 Enteromius mattozi
AGAAAGCATAGGAACTGAGAAGTGGTCTGTGGTCACCACCTGCAGAACCACTCCTTTATTGGGGGTGTCTTGCTAATAGCCTATAATCTCCACCTGTTGTCTCTTCCATTTGCACAACAGCATGAGAAATTGATTGCCAATCAGTGTTGCTTCCTAAGCGGGCATTTTGATTTCACAGAAGTGTGATTGACTTGGAGTTACATTGTGTTGTTTAAGTGCTCCCTTTAGTTTTTGGAGCACTGTATGTATATAAAAACAAGAAAAAAGAATAATAGCCTAATAAAAAAATATATTTTTTTTAAAGAAACAAAAATTACTGAAGCACATTTAAACTTGTTTTATTAATTAGTTGGCAATTAAACATTTATAATTTGCGTTTAGTGCTTACACGAACACATAAACCTCAATAAAACAAAATACAGACATTTACAAAAAAGACACTAAAACCATAAAAAACAAAATAAGCATCTACTGAAAACAATATTAAAAAACTAAAACTAATAAATAACTGACAAAAACAAAACTGCTAACTTAAAGTGAAAACAGGAAATCTACAAATGAAATATTAAAAACCATATAATCATCTGAATGATACTGAAATAACACTTGAGTATGAGAGAGAATGTAATAGATGTTGAAGTGATGATGACTAAGAGTAATTACGGTGAAAATAAACATGATATCATTCAGGGAAGCAGACAGCAAGATTGAGAACAACAGGTGCTTGGCCCTTAACCAGCAGCAGTAATAAACCAGCTAGTCAGTGTAACCCATGCGTCTCAGATCACTACTTTGACCTCTTGTCTGTTGTGTGTCTGAATGAACAAACCAATGAATACTGAAGCAGAATGGCTCCAAGCGTACAGCGTTCATATCATATGTTAGTATTATAATCTGTGTTCTGGAGGGTGCTCAGGCCTGATGTTCATATTAGTGGTGAAAATGTGTTTCTTTTAACACACAGAAATGTATCAGGAGCAGAGCACGCATCATAACACCTTCACGCTCTATTTTTGATGCACTAAAATCAGAAAATATAGTGCAGATGTGCTGTAAATATATTTATCCACACCATATTTTGCAGTATATCCTCTTATGAATAATGCAACAGAACAATTGGAGTTATGGAATTAAATAAATATATTATATATATTCTCATAGGATCTCATAGTTCTTTTGCTTTTACTCTAAAATCAATTAAAACGTGACTAAATAATTATTCATTTTTATTAGGTTAAATTATATTAAGTTGTTCAGATGTGCTGCTGCTTTCTAAGAAAACATGTTTTCTTCTTGTTTGTGGTTTCTTCTGATCTGACACATGTTTATAGCTCATAAATGGCTCTCATGATTTGATGACGAAACGAATTGAGTGGATTAAACGAGGGAAATATCTATAATATCTAGGGATGTTTAGAGTGGCTTACACGCACCCAAATCATCCGTTTATAATCAAACTGATGACTCAGGTCAATTCCACTGAGCTTGATCTGAATGTAATTTCAGCCAAGCTCAATCCTGATGGTATTGAAAGGACTGATGTAGACCTGAAATAATCCCATCAACAGGAGGAAGTGAAGCAGGTTAACGCTTCAGCATGGCTGTTTAAATCTGTGTGCGTTTGCAGTGGTATGTCTGTTTACATACATTTATGTGTGAAATTAAAAAAAACTGATTAAAACTATAAAGACATTTCAAAAAACTGAAAAACACAAATCACTAAAACATAGAAAGATAGACATTCAATATTACGATATTCTAAGTTAAAAAATTCTATCTGAAATTGAATATTCAGATCAACTATTCAGACAGATATTTGATATTCAGATAGATATTCAGATTAATATATAATATTTAAGTAGATATTCAATATTCAGATACAAATCAATATTTATACTTAATGTTCGGATAGATATTCAGTATTCAGAAAGCTAGATTCTCAATAAAGCTAGATATTCAATATTCAGATAGATATTCAGATAGATATTCAATATTCAGATAGATACAGAGAAATATTTCGATAGATCAATCAACATTTTCAATATTTAAATAGATAAATTGAGATTCTGATTAATGTTTAATATTCAGATAGATATATTTACATAGATATTTGATATTCAGATTAACATTTAATGTTCAGATAGATATTCAATATTCAGAAAGATATATTCATATAGAGTGATATTTGATATTTAGATAGACTGATCAATTTCAGATAGACAACTAACTTATAGATATTTGTTATTCAGGCTCAATAGATAAATATTAAAAATGACCACAGAATTGAAATCCTAAGCTTTACATATACTCTTGAGATGGGAACATTAAAAATAAAAAAGTAACTAAAAACTAATTCAAAATATGAATGCAAACTTTATACACACAGTTTGAATGAATCCGGTCTGATTCGAGGCATTTCTGGTGATGAAGCTGGAACTATGCTGTTTATTCTGATCTGAAAGCAAAGATGACAGTGCTCTGAGACAGGAATGCTCTCAGGTTCAGAGGGTTCGAAGCGAAGAATGTTTCCAGGAAATAAAAAACACAAAGTGATTATCATGTACATTCGGCCCTGAAGTTATTTTAATATTTTAAAGTAATTCAAGGACATTCAGACAGTGAGCTTCAAGTTTCCAAACACTTTTCAGGTCTGTATTCAAGATTCTTTCTTTCAAACCAGACGTCTGAAGAGCGCGAGTAAACAGAATATTTACTTGGTTGAAATAGAAATCATATTTGTACACATTTGCATACTATGAAACCTCTCTGTTCCTGTTTGATTTGTGAGAGAGAACATGTGCATTGTATTTCTAATCACACAGCCAATATTCACAGCCCATCATATTAGGAATATCAAATATGCTTCCCAGTGAACAATAGCTGTAATCAAAGCAGAGATCCTATAATCAACAGATGCAGCCAAACACACAAGGACTCGCTCGTGTCTTAATCAGTGACCAGGCTAACCTTGACTATCAGAAACATTCACATCCGCTGGTGAAACTCCACACAAAAACACATTATCATGCGTTTAATTCTGGCTCTGTTTGGTCAATCACTGCTGCATTATTGACAACGTGGACCTTAAACATTCAGACAAAAAGCAAAAGTGTTAATGGTACACGAAGCATCAAAATGAACCTTATTAAGGGTTCATGAAATTCATGGTTTCCCAGAGGCCATTTTTCCTGGTTTAAAATGCATCGTCAATGACTCTGCAGGAATAATTGGCGCTTCGGAACTTGGATCGTCTTGAATAGGAAAAATCAATGTGGCCTTTGAAACATAAAGGACCGAATGCTCTTTGTTAACCTGATGTCTGATCGTCCCAATATTGGATGACGCACAAACACTAGCCGCTCCTGAGGGGATGATTACAATCTATCTGATTTCACCAAGTGTTCCTCCATCAGCTGCGTTTGGTGGTGCTGGACAAACATTTTAGTGAAACAAACACCATTCAGAGCCAAACCTCAAACCAGAGAGAGAGAGAGAGAGAGAGAGAGACAGATGGATAGGTATTTGACAGATAGATAGATAGATAGATAGATAGATATGTGACATAGATAGATTGATAGATATGCGATAGATAGATATGCGACAGATAGATAGATATGTGACATAGATAGATAGATTGATAGATAGATAGATAGATAGATATGCAATAGATAGATGTGACATAGATAGATAGATAGATATGCAATATATAGATATGTGACAGATAGATAGATTTGCGATAGATAGATAGATAGATAGATAGATATGTGACATAGATAGATAGATAGATAGATAGATATGCAATAGATAGATATGTGACATAGATAGATAGATAGATATGCGATAGATAGATATGCAACAGATAGATAGATATGTGATAGATAGATATGTGACATAGATAGATAGATTGATAGATAGATGGATAGATAGATAGATATGTGATAGATAGATAGATATGTGATAGACGGGAGTGTTTCTCTTCTTCTTGCTGGAGGCTCGTCTCTAAGGAGGTGTAATCACAGATAACAAGCTCTTAAGTTTTTGTGCTTGAGACGGTTACTTCAGGATTTGCAGTTTTCAAGCAGGTTCAAGAGGCTGAATTATCACTTGAGAGCAGATTGAAATATTCTGCTACTATCTGTTATTACTCCAGCTTCTCCAGTGGCACTCTTTATATTGAACGCTCTCATTGAGGCTCTATTGTGTTAAGAATCAGAAACTTCAAAATCACAATCCTCAGTGTATGAGGTGATGTTAGTGTATTTGTATTCAGTGTGACAGCTTCATCAGAGCATAAACTGTAAAATCATAAACATCTTATACTGGTGCTGCTTAGATATCAAGATAACAATAGTTCAGGGTTTAGGACCTGATCTGCACTGCAGTCAGATAGATATATACTCAATATTCAGACAGACAGATGTATTATTTCTGTTTTATTCTTTACACTATATATTGTGTTGCTTTATATATATATATATATTTATATGTGTGTGTGTGTGTGTGCATATATGGGTCAAGATGTCCACGTCAAAAGAAATTCACACAAGTGATTTTATGTCCATAGAAAGCACATTAAATGTAAGTTTCTACATTTAAGGTTTCAAATAAGAATAAAATGTCAACATTTGGTTGAAATAATGTTGTGTTGTCACATGTTAGTGGGTAAATTTAGTAAATCAGGGAAAAACGTGTGCTTTCTATTTTACAAAAATAAAATTTCTATTAATTTAAACAGAAAACTTTTTTTTACTTGAGTTACACTCACTGTTTTTATGTTTAAACCCTTTTTTGTCTTTGGCCCATATATATATATACGTAAAAGAAAAATGAATCATATAATACTAAAATACTAACAAAAATATTTTGGACTTTGACTTTATAGACAAAACCGGTTGTAAAAACGTTTCTTCTTTTATGTTCCACTGAAGAAAGTAAGTCACTCCGGTCAGAAACAACACCAGGGTGAATAAAGGATTGTAGAATTTCCGAATTTGAGTGTTTAAGTAGCCACATATTTCTGTTGAAATGATATTTTATTAACTCAATGCTGCGTTCTTTAATATTGCTCATACTCTAATTCCATATTATTCTAGTCAATATTAATGAAACTTTCATAAATAACAAAGCCGCAAACGGACGTTGCCAGAGAAACAAACAATCTGAGTGTGAGGAGGCGAGCGGTTCAGAGCCAGTAATTACGGTAATTTTGACACGCCATGAAACCAGCATTAAATATTCATCGAAAACCTAACGCTGTTACAAAACTTCTAGAGCCTTTTGAATTTCTATTAAGAATTCAGGAGTAATTTACCATCACACACACCTTAGTGCTGATGCTCAAGCGGCGCTCTTCATGTGTAGAATGAAAACAAACGTTATTTGCATGATTTAATAAATACTTTATTGAAAAATTCAGAGGCACAGCATGCGGTCCAGTGCATGGAAATGAAACGGCAGCATCAGAGAGAGACGGAAGCCCCGTTCCTCATCTTCTTTACCATGTGTTTCCTCATGTCAGGAGCGTGAAGCCATGCGGGAAGGGCTCTGCCTCCGGCGCCAGCGGGTTACTCCGAGCATCTACGCTCTTCAGAGCAGGCATCAGAGACAGCTTCTCCATCGGCAGCTCTGAGAGGCGGAGACAGAGACAGGTGCTTCAGGTTCAGACACAGACTCATCTTACAACCTCTTCATTATCAAGAGAGACAGATGTTTACTGCATTAGGAAAAACACTTTACAAACACAAAGCCATACGCACAGATCAGATCCACACCCTGTGATTCAAGTCAACCATGCACTTTATTTATATTTTTTTCTCACTGAAACGTATTAAACCTGGAGAAATGTAATAGTATTAGAAGCATTACATTAATGCATTTAGCAAACAGCATTTGCGGTCTAAAATATTTCACTCTAAAAATAACACTAGGTTATTCTCTTCACTGAAAACACATTAAATAATACTTAATTTAATATTTATCCTCTTTATCGAGTCCTATGCAAGGCATGCAACTGAATACTAAAAAGACTAATTTTATAATAAATAAAATACAAAAATTTGCTAAATAATTTACATACATATACACTACCAGTCAAAAGTTTGGAAAATATGTAATATTTTTTAAAGATGGTTATTCTGTTCATCAAGGCTGCATTTATTTGATCAAAAATACAGGAAAAAAAGTAATATTGTGAAATATTTTTACCATTTAAAATAATAGGTTTCCATTTTAATATACTTTAAAATATAATTTATTTCTGTGATTTATTTGTGTGAATTTCCATCAGTCGTTACTCCAGTCTAAAGTGTCAATCATTCTAATATGCTGATTTATATATAAACATTTAAGAAGTTTTCATAATAATGTTATTTATTACATTAAATTATTTTTGTATTGTATATAATGTAAACATAATGTTTGTGATGTATGTAAATGTTTACATTAAATACAATATTATAAGTAAAAATATTAATTATTAAAGTTAATTTCATAATCAACATTATTATGGATATCTTTAAATGTTTTTTTTGTAAATTTGAGTTTACAAACTAAGTATTTTATATATTATACAATTATTTCTTTTCAACTTAAAAGTTTTAGTTAAATTAATCAATTATTATTATTATTATAAAACTTGCAACCATGCATTTATGTAAGTTTAAGAATTAATTTTTAGAATGCTTATGGTTCCATTAGTTAACTTATTAATTAACATAAACTAATAACATGTTATAGTAGTTATTAATCTTTGTTAAACAATAGTTTAATGTCAATAAGATAATATGAACACACAACATTTGATTTTATTAATGTGTTACTAAATATTAGAATCAACATTCACGAAGACTATTAAATGCTTCAAGTATTTTGCATATTATCTATAGTCATCAAATCTTTATATTTTACTCAAAATTAGAATTATAAATAATGTTTGTTTTACTGAAGGGTGAAGCTTTTAAAAACTTTTAAGAAATCTGCAGGCAATCTTTCACTTTAAAACTAATCTCAGAAGAAGAAAAATCTCTAAAATACCCCGTTAACCAAAACATTCAGTAGAAAACCGTCATCTTAAAGTTTCTTTGTGCAAAAAACACCCACTTATATTTATTTAAAAACCTTTGAGCCACAAACTGATGCGTAGCAGCATAAAAAACATAATGTTCAGCACAAAATGTCAATAGAATTATAAATCAGATCAAATCTGCAGGCCATCTTTGACTTTGAAGCTAACTTCATCAGATGGAGGACATTTCTAAAATAAAACACTCAGGAGAAAATGTTCTATAAGCAAAAACACCCACTTAAAGCCAGAAAGAGGCTGTGTGCTTAAATAAACACAGAAGAGATCAAAGGAAGAAAACTAAATTATCAGTGCTCTGAGGTTTATAAAATAGAAAAGAAAAAGAAAGGGATTTTTAGAAGAGAAAGAAATGCATAAAATGTAGCTTAAATGTGAAACTAAACTGCTAAAACACAGTACAGCTGCGCATAATGAGCACTCGTGTTTTCCTATTGGTGTAGTATGTGGGAGTGGGAGGGGCCTAATTAATCAAGTCACGCCCACAACACTGCACCTCTCAAAACAAGTCCTAAATCAGATTGACCAAATAAACCAGGTTTATTTCAGTTAGTTTGACTTATTGTCAGTTTAATAATTCAGACGTAATGAAATAATTGAGCAAGGTAGACAAAATCCATATTCATTTCAATTTTCTCTTGAATTCTTTAACTCTTAAAGAGCAAGTGTGTTTTTTTTAACCCTAACCCTAATTTAAAAAAACAAAACAAAAGCACTAATATTATAATAAAGCATATTAATATTAAAAAAGTACTGATATTAGTATCTGTGTTGTATTCGTAAGAAAGAGTTTACATCACATGCAATATTAAATTGATGTAAGAATTAACAAACTTTTTTCACTTTAATTGAATGGTTTAATTGAATAAATATATATTTTTAGATTTTATACTAAAAACTCTTTAGTTTTTAGAACATTGATCTGTTAGTTTGAGTGGCCTAACTCAACCAATCACGTGCGTTTGGGGGCGGGACTATCCGTTTGGCTGACCAATGGCGGTTCCGGAAGCCTGCTGGAAAAAGCTCATTTTTTGTTTAATTGTGTTTAGTGACACTAGAGAAGCGAAAGCAAGCCCCTCTGTTGCTGAAATCTGAAAGGAAGCCTGAAGCGAGAGTGTGATCTGCCGTGGACGTGCTTCTCTTTGTGCGTTTAGCATGCACTGCTTCTTGATGTTATTCTGATGTATTGAGATGGACCGCACTTATGGCAGATTGTTATTTCGTTCTACGAGATGCTTTCATCTTCTGAAGCCGACAGATCATCAAGAAGAAAAAACGTTGTCATGGAAACCATGGTTTAGCGTCTGGGTTTTATTTGTATGAAATCCCTTTTAGAAGTATTATGGAAATTGGAGATGTTTTGTACCTGCCTCAATTATATCTGCTGCCTACTGTAAAGCTGAATGAAGTGCATTACTAACTCTAAATAAACTATTTGCATTATAAATACACTGGGAAGAGATCAAAAGTGACAGTAAAGGCTTTATAATATTACTATTTCGAATAAATGCAGTTCTTTTGAACTTTCTATTAATCTGTAAATCTTGAAAAAACAAAACGTGTTTAAACTAAAAACTGTTTTCAACATTGATAATAATCAGAAATGTTTCTCCGAATGATTTCTGAAGATCATGTGACTCTGAAGACTGGAGTAATGATGCTGAAAATACAGCTGAACATCACAGAAATACATTACACTTTAACACAGATTCACATAGAAAACAGCTTTGGTAAATAATAAAAATATTTCATAATTTTTTAAGTATTTTTGATCAAATAAAAGCAGCTTGTGTGACTACAAGAGACGCCTTTCAAAAAAGACGACCTACCTCAAACTTTCAATCAGTGGTATCTTCATACACTGGATAAAATATTAACATCATATTACTTAGTTCCAGTTATCACAATACGGAGTGTGTTTTAAATCATTTCTCTCTTCGGCTTTGATTGGATGTTCAGCGTTGCTTGAATAATGCTGATCTCTGAACAGAAGCGGATTAGTTTGAGTGGAAGTTGTTGTTTTTGTGGACTGTGAGCTTGTGCAGCATCTTCAGTGAATTATTAATGCAAACATGCATTTTTTAGCACGGGGTGCGTTTGAATTGTGTCGACAGTAATGAAACGAGCAGATGCACTTAACAGATCATGATTCACTTTGACAGACTCTTTCCATCAGTTCTGCCTCAGATTTCTGACAGTGACCTTCTGAACATTTCTCATCTTCAGAAAAACAACGCACACTTAGTTTGAGAAGAAACTCTTATTTGCATCGTTTCATCACGATCATGAGAATTAAGCACAAGCTCATTAATGCGATGCTTAAATGACATATTATTTAAATTGTAATTATGATACAGTTGTTTTACAGCCTTTAATTAATTCTGACTTTATTACAGTATCTCTAACACTATTTTAATATCCCAGAGATAATATTGCATTTTTTATTATTATTTTAAATGTTTTTATTATTATATTTTCTGTTTTCATTTATTTATTTATTGCATTTTTTTGTCATTTTTAAAGATATAGTTTTCACACATTCAAGTTTTAGTTCAGTCAAGATAAACTAAATGAAAAAGAGAAATGCTGCTTTGGCAACTAGCTATTTAAAAATATTTTCTTTCAAATAAAAAAATGTAATGGCTTTTATAGTTTTAGTTAATCAATAACCCTGAACTCTAATAAGAACTAGAATATCAAAATAGTTTAAAAGAAGCAAACATTTGATTATTTTCTTGAAAGACTTACCTACATTCATTAAATGTGCTTAATGATCATTAGAATAATATCACAAATGCAAAGAATGTTAATTGGGCCTGAAATAGTTTTTGTGTCACATTTAACTTGTTCATTTATCAAATTAACGTGTAATTGAGAGGTGAAGTGTGACCCACACATTCTCATATCCTCATCATTAATGTTTTCTGAGAGTTTGCAATTATTCTGCCATATTTTTCGGATCTCATTTCTGCTGTGTTTTGATGAACACTGTTATGCGTGTGTTTGTACCTCTGTCTTCACATAAAATAGATGTATTCGTGTGTTACATAAATGTATGATTTCAGAAAGAAGAGGCGATCTGTCCATCAGTTTTCTCCGTTAAAGGCTCGGTATGAATGACAGGCCTAATGAGAGGTAATTACCCTGTTGCCTTGTTATAGTGTTTATCACTGCTAGAACACTTCATGCTCGTTTTACTAAGTTTGGAATGTAATTAAACAGAGAATTCAACCAAAAATAAACATGTCATTTTTTAAAACATATATACGACAACAGGAGAAGTATTAAAATGGAAGCAGACATCCTGCATATCAAAGAATATATATATATATATATAAAGAGAAAGAAAATGATATGTTTAATGTATAAATAAATAATTTTATAAATAAATTTATTTATAAAAAAATGTATTCAAAACTAAATATGAAGTTATTGCTAACTTAAATAATGTATTATTATGTTATGGCTAATTTAAACTGAAAATTAAAACTTACAAATAATTTTCAGTCACAGAAATAAAGCTAAAATAAAATAATATAAAAACTAAAGTATTAGATGAAGATATTTAAACAGAAATTACAAATGTGGCCTTGGAAACTTACACAAATAATAATAAAAACAATACAAAAAATGATATCTGAAGTACTAAATTATGAATTATAGAAATTTTCCATATATATATATATATATATATATATTTTAGTACAAATAGTTTTAGTCCTTCAAATTAATACAACTTTAATAAATAAATAAATAAATAATTTAAAATATTAATAAACAACAACTATCAGAAATAAAATAAATATAAGCTGAAATACAAAAATAAAGAATTACTAAAAACAATATAGAAATCTCTTTAAAAAAAAGAAAAAAGGACAAAAACTTAACTAAATGAATAAATACATGACTGATGAAGTCATGCAGGTTTATAATTCAGCAAATCCCACTTCTGGAAACAGTCTGACTTGTTATGTCAGCGTGAGCGACTGCACTATAATGGATCTGGTCACCTGTGATCTGGTTCCCCTCCACGCTGATGTGCTGGAGGCTGCTCACATCCGTCAGGCGCTCAGGGAAAACCCTCAGCTTGTTTTTAGAGAGATCGATGCTGATCAAGTGCTGCATGTCACCGACCGCCTCCGGCAGCGCTGTGAGGACGTTACCCTGCAGATCCACCTCTAAAATAAAGAGCAGGAAAATATCATAGTCTGTGTCTCTGCTAGAACTGGATATTCTGAGGCACCCGTCAGTCACTCTGAAACAACTTTATATTTAATTTGACTTATATTTTTGCAATAACCTTCTAATATTTAGTGTTTAATACTTCAGCATGTAAACTATGTTTTATGTAGTCTCTTATGTTTACCAAGGCTGCATTTATTTGATCAAAAATACAGTAAAAATCTTTATTTTGTAACATTACAAATGTCTTTATCATCACTTTTCATAAATGTAATCCATCCTTGTTAAATAAAAGTATTAATTTCTATAATTCTCCCCTTTTGAAGGATCATGTGACACTGAATACTGGGGTAATGATGCTGAAAATTCAGATTTAATCACAAATATAAATTACATTTTAACAGATATGCTAAACACTGATATTAAATAAATTATAAAAACATATATTATCATATATACATGATATTATAAAAACAGACATTACACTGCTATTTTAAATATTAATAATATTTCAGAATTTTCACTGTAGTTTTGATCAAATAAATGCAGCTTTGGTGAGCAGAAGAGACTTCTTTAAAATGGTACTGATTGGTCACTCTTCATCTCTTGACACTGAGCACCGTCTTACCTCTTAACTGAGTAAACGTGAGGAAGAACTTGTTGCTCAAGGCTTTGATCTGGTTGTTGGCCAGAGAGATTTTGTGGATGTTTTCCGTGCAGCTGCGGATCATCTTGAAGACTCCGTCGGGGAAACTAACGAGGCTGCAGTCGGACAGATCTGAGGCAGAAAACAGCGTTGATTCAGATGGACTCTGGCATCAGAGATAAATTCACTCGCTCTAATTAAGAGATTGTGTCACCTCTGCATATCAACAAGCTCCCATTGTGCTCAATCACTCAGAAAATCAGAGCAAATACTATCAGCCTGACGCACAGAAATTAATACACTCATTTAGAGGCTCTGATGTGTGTGTGTGTGTTGATAATCAAAGTGTTGGGTTTCACAATGCTGCTGATTGCTATTTAGGTTTACTTGCTCTTGCTATTAAATGACTAAAATGATGATTTAAGGAAAACGACACTTGACCAATTGGGAAATGGTCAAAATCAAGTGAGTATGTGATTTAGAGGAGCTTCTCAGCACAATAGCACCATCTAGTGAGCACAGGCTGAACTAACCCGTCAATCAATAATAATTAATAACAATAAAAATTCTAAAATAAACTATGAGGAACAAACCATAAACTATGAGGTTTTTCTGGGGGGTTGGAGGACCTAATATTACTTAATTTGGTGGTGCTGTATTAAAAAAATGTATTAAAATAATCAATAAAAACTTTAGAAATAAACAAATAAATGAATTATATAAAATTATATAATAAAATTTCATATATATTTTATTTAATCCAAAAAATGTAAGTATGTATGTATGTGTGTGTGTATATATATATATACACTACCATTCAAAAATTTGGGGTCAGTAAGATATTTAATGGTTTTTAAAGATGTTTCTTCTGCAATTAATGTCTTGATCCTTAAAATTAATATCTTTATCCTTTATCTATGTCCTTAAAATGTAATTTATTCCTGTGATACAAAGCATCATTACTCCAGTCTTCAGTGTCACATGATCCTTTCAGAAATC
>JAUMHE010000061.1:18614202-18634878 GCA_032359235.1 Enteromius mattozi
TAGAACATGTGACCTTATATTTTTAACACACTTTTGGCCTAAAAACACAGTTTAAGTTAACCTTTCATTTAAAATTGAACTCATAGTAATATTGCTTTAGTGTATTTAAATTTTTTAGTGTATTATGAGAACAGAAAATGATGAGAAGGACAGACAGTAAAGCCTCAAACAGCTGAACAGACAAATATAGAAACCCAGACGGTTATTAATAGCACTAGTATTATTATTACATGCGATCAAACACTGTCATATATTATGTAATGTTACGTTAAGCTCCGTAAAGATCACTAATATGAACGGACTGCAGCATTATCGATCAGTTTATGATATGAATGACGTCACGCCATTCATTGAGCCGAACTAAAAGCGTTAAAGTATAAACACGAGCACATTAGAAGCTGTACAATAAAGCAGATCACTGTTATAGAGCTGTAAAGCCTCACATTCAGACATGCGAAGCGGTCTCACCGTCTCCATTCACCGGACTGATGACTTTATGAGTGTTTATGTGTGTGTTTATGTTCCGTCAGGCGAGACCGACCACGCCGCTGCCGCATTCCGCGCGTAACTGTCGTAAACACACTCATGCCCGACTTGCTTGACGGCAGCAGGAGCTGCAAAAAAACCTTTTCAGCTCCGAGGTGCGTCACAAGGTTTGATTTTCATTCACAGATTTAGATTGAGTTTTCTTTGTTAATTTGCTTTGGTAATTGGTGTAGCGTAGTAAGAACATTTTTAATGAGAGGAGAAGCTAGAGGAACAAAGAAGAATTAATTCTAAGAGTATTAATTATTTTACTCTGGTTCTAGGCTACATCCACAAAATAAAAACGACACGAAATGCTTTTGTATTGTCTTTATGAGTAATATTTAACGTCTTTTAAGAAAAAATGTAAAAACTCAATTTAATAAACTGAAAATGCCATCTTTATTATATTGATCTTCATATTCCTGTTTTAATTATTAACATTTTTATGCATTTGTCTTTTATATGGAGGGCCAAATTACTCAAAATTAAATAATTAAATAACTGTTGAAGTATATAAATAAATCATTAAATACATAGCGAAATAGTGAAATACATGCATAAATAAAAATACATAAATTAGAATTAAGTAAAAATAAATGCAGAAATTTATAAATAAATACATATTTTTTTATTTATTCATTTACTTAATAAATGACTTATTAATTAATGCATTAATTTATTTCTTCATTCATTTTTTCATTCATTTGTTTATTTATTTATTCATTTTTTATTTATTTATTTAGCAGAAATAAATACAGATAAATAAAACAAACATTAAAGAAACCTATAGGTCTAATATTATAAACACTAGAAACACTTACTTCCCTTCTCTCCAAATAAATAAATACCTACATAAATATACATTTATGCATTTATTTATGTATTTAATTATTTCATTTATTTATATATTTCAGTATTTATTTATTTAATTTTGAGTAATTTATATATATATATGTGTATATATATAAATTATTAAAAATGTGTGCATCATCTCACTTTGAGTATAACATGCAATTTTTGTAAAATAAACAAGACTGAAAGTGAAAATGAAAATAAATAAATAAATAAATAGATAAAGTAATAAAGTAAAAGTAAATACATAGCACGTAAGTATGGTATTTATATATATATATATATATATATACACTGATATATATAAACAAACACAAACATTATTTAATTGCGGTTGTACTCTTTCAAAAAACAAAAATAAAAATACAATCAATTAGCCTAGGTGAATGCATAGTAATTTTATATGGGCTGTACAGTATGTACACCAATAATCCCTTTTTGAAGCAGTAATTACCCAGTTAGGAGGTTTAATATTAATAGAATCATTTTTAGATTTTTAAATATATTAGATTTATATAGACTTAGATGTGTTTTTTCTTATGTTTGAAGGTCAGACAGATGTACGTACCTGTGTGCGGCGGTGGTTTTTCTGATCTGAGAGAAGAGCTGGGCTTCTGGAGCGTTCCTGTAGATCACCGCTGGAACAGACCTTTACTGAGGAACAATGGAAGGTGATTGTGTTTGAGCCGTGACCCCTGCTGACCCCTGCTGACCTCATAGAGCGGGGAATTCTAGAAATCATGGTGAGTTTGTTGAATGGCTCTCTCTGGATGTTGAAGTACTGGCTCGCGCTCCCTGCGTTATATTCACAAATGCAGTTCAGCTGGGTTTCTTTCAAATAAAATGATAAAACCTTTAGGATAAACCTCAAAACATGATGCTACTTTCAATGCCATCTTCTGTCTGATGATTGTATTTGACTGTTCATTTATTATAGGAGATATAAGATCTCATAATACAATCAAATGTCACTTTACGTAAAATTAATTAATAAAACAGTTTTAAAAGTCTCTAAAATACTTTTTTTCAGAGCTAAATAACATAGTAAATATCCTGTTTATTTTATGCATAGACACAGAGAGAGAGATACAATAATTAATGCATTTATTTCTTTTTTATTCTTTTTAAATAATCAGAAATGTAAACCCTTACAAAAATGTAACATATTTTCTTTGAACAAATGCATATACAATATTTATTGTAAATAGTGATCATTTATTATTAGCCAATGAATAAAATAAAATAAAATAAAATAAAATAATTGTATAAAAAGTTACACAGATATATTTAGAACCCATATTTATTTATTTATCTATAGTATATCAATATCTCTTTATTTATAAATTACAGTAAATAAGAAAGGAAACTACATTGCCTAAATAATAAATAAATAAATAAATAAAAGTTATACAGTATATAGACCCCATATTTATTTATTAAATTATGGTAATTTTGTGTAAAGATGGAACCACTATATATTTATAGATCATACATTTACAATCATACACTTTTCATAAAGGGATCAATAAAAACTGTTTTTAAAAGTCTCTAAAGTACTTTTTTCCCCAGAAATAAATAACACTGTACATTTACACAAATGTTACCTGTTTATTTTATGTATAGTATTTCCTTTTCCTTTGGATCTGTCCAAAGGAAATAATCAGAAATGTAAACAAAAATGTCAAATATTTTCTTTAAACAAATGCATATACTATATTTATTGTAAATAGTGATAGTTTATTGTTAGCCAGTGAATAAAAAAATAAATAAAATGATACAAATTGTAAAAAGGTTATACAGTATGTAGATACAATATTTATTTATTTATAAATACAGTAAATATATAAGGATGGAACCACAGTGTTTAAATAATAAATAAATAAATAAATAAATAAAAGTTATATAGTATGTAAATCCCATATTTATTTATTTATAAATTATGGTAAATTTTTGGATGGAACCACAATTTAATAGTATATACAAAAATACCAAATGAATATCTAGATAAAGCTATACTATTATATTACAAACATAAAAATCTTTAAACAATTAGATATATTTTAAGATCACATTAAATCTGTAAATACAATTCTCATGTTTTTATTGAAAAATAAATGTAATTAACATTTTAATATCTATTTATTTAATTTAGCAATTCAATATTTTAATGATGCATCAAGAGTAGATAGATAGATAGATAGATAGATAGATAGATGTTTATAAATGATTGAATAAACAACAGTTTAAAAGCTTTCAGGCAAATAATTTTATTTCTATTAGCAAAAATAATATTGTCTGATCTCCGTTCTCTGTACAAAGATTCTTATATTATATTTACATAAATATCAAGGCTTTATTTATGTGTTATTTACAATAAATATTTACATAGTTTCTCCACCACATGGTGTGATTGTGAATACATAGTGCTTGAGATCTCTATAATCCGTTCAACAGTAACTAGGACTGATCGTAACGTTTTTCTACTGTTCTTATTTTCCATCTTTTCCTGCACGATCCGTTAGTCTGAATGGGTCTGAACTCTTAATGCATGAGCAGCTCTGTCTCTCTCTGATGATGATGATGATGATGAAGCTGGTCACAGACAGCCGCACTCCTCCACCACCATGTCCTCGTGGTGTCTGAGGATCAGCTCTCCGTTCTCGTAGTAAAGCATGCTGAGAGGACTCATCTTGGTGGGAGCGCAGCAGGCCGCAGGGGCTCTGCTCGGATGATAGTACTTCAGCAAACTCTGCAGCAGAACAACAGAAGCACGTTAGTATTCACATACTGATAATTCAGCTCAACTTTACTAGAATAGAGCTTTTCATCATGCACATCGTTCCAAAGCAGCTTTACAAAAGATTAAAGTTTCTACATTATATTTAGTAATCGATTATTTTCAAGTTTTAGAAAAGTTTTGTTTTAGTTTTTGTAATATGTATGTATATTTTTATTTATTTATAGTTTTTATATTATCTTAGTTACTTATCGTTAACTAAATTAAAATAAAATATTAATATTAATATCAAAATAAAAATATTGAAATAAACATTTTTAGTTTATATGATTTTATTTCAGTTTTGTTTTTGGTTATTTTAGTACATCAAAATGAAAATGGGAAATGCTTCCTTGGCAACTATCTGAAATAAAGTGAGCTTATTTTTTAAAATGTTATATTTATACCAAAATGTTAGTTAAGTTAGCTGAAATAAAATAGATTTATGTTTTTTTCAGTTCACTTTTTTTAACATAATTTTTGTTTTAGTTTTTAGTTTATTTCAAATTTAATAATTTTTTTAAATATATAAAATTAAACTAAATGATCATGATAAATGTTGCCTTGGCAGCTAGCTGAAATAATGTTTTAAAATATTTGATTTAAATTAACATTTTTTTTATTTCAATTAATGAAAATGTCTTGTCTTGGAGAATTTTTATTATTATTTTTTTATATAAAAATTTTTACATTGAAAAAAGTTTTTATATATTTTTTTATTTATATTATTTATTTAATATAAAATTTTAAATATTAAATATATGTTTTTTTTTAAAATGCATCTTTAATTAATTTCAAGGTTTTTTGTAGTAAATAATAACAATGAGAAGCTCCAATTTTTCTAATTTAATTTAGTTATTTTTAGTAAATCATAACAACCCTAAGAAGCTGTGAGTCACAGAATGCAGTCTGTAATGCACATAATTGCGTATGAATTGCTCGGTTTTAACTCTGACCTGCATGTAAGCGTGGTTGTTGGGGTGCAGGTCTTCGCTCAGAGGGTTTGGGCAGCTCCCCTCGCAGCGGTACGCGTTGTACTTCTTGGGGAAGACGATCCAGGAGCCCCATCCGATCTGATTGAAGTCCACATGCATGTCCACCCTCCTGCACATGGAGCTCTTCTCAACCTGGCCCTGGAGTGGCTCCGGGTTCCTCACCGGCTGGCCCCTGCGGCCCCGCTTGCTCCTGTGGGGCTTGTCTCTCCGCACCTCCTTTCCTTCGCTGTTAAACAAGAACTTGGACTTCTCGGCCGTGTGCAGGAGACTGGCCCGGTCCTGCTGGCTCTGTCCAGAGACGGTGTGAGAGAAGACCAGCAGCATGGCCCTGTGCCGGATCCCATCCGGAGCTCTTCTCCCGGGGCCGAGGGCTCTCCTGCTCTTTAGACGGACCCTCTCGGAGAGCTCGGGGCCCATCCAGCTCAGCAGCAGGTCTGTGGCGTTGTAGACCCTCCAGTGATGAGAGACGCTTATCAGAGAAGAGTCTGAGAGCTGACCCAAGGACTGGCCCTGCTGGTGCCGGACCTCCACCGTGATGTTGCTTTGCTGCGTTTCTTTGGGAATACGGATCCTGAGCTCCGCCGCCTGGATCTGACGCTCCGACAGAACCGAGGAGAGGTCGAAGTGTGTGACGTAGTGTGTGTCTTGACTGGTCAGACCTGGAAGAGACGAGGACATGTATGTCATACATGATTAGATGTCAGATTTAGATTACTGTCAATGACTAACATCCTAGCTGGCTTGCTAAAAGTCATTTTTATCCATTTTAAATAGTACTAGTGATGTGTCATATATCTATCTATCTATCTATCTATCTATATATATATATATATATGAAGAGTTCATCTGCAAAAACATATAACTGTCAATAAAAATGCAGTCAGGTTATTTTAATTAGGTCAAAAAAATAATAAAAAATACAGCTTACTAACACACAAAAAAGAACATAATAAAAAACATGATTTTTGAAAATAAAAAAACGCAGTTATATGTCTTTGCAAATAAACTATAAATATATATATATATTTTTTTTTTCTAAATATATATATATATATATTATATAAATTTAAACTATTTTAAAATGTAAAAAATCTTAATAAAGTTTTAGTAAATGTAAAATATTTTAAAATGTTAAGAAAAATATTTTAATTAAATTTCTTTCTTTTTTCCTTTTCTTTTTTTTGCCTCATTTGATAACATTATTTTTAGGCTCCACATATTATTATAAAAAAAAGCATATCATCCATCAATTGGCAAAGATGTGCCAGTGCCGAAAGAAAAAAAAGAATATATTTATATAATTATTTATTTAATTTGCTATGTTGCATATGCCTCATTTAATACCATTTTTGGCTCCATATATATCTATAAAAACATTTTTTTTACATTTTTTTTTAAATTACAAAATGAAAAAAAAAAATTGCCTTAATTTAAAAAGTTTTAATTCTTTGTTGAAGGTTTGCATATTATATCATGCATCCACCACTTATATTTTTTTATTGAAATACATAGAATTAATTTATTTTGCAATATTTTAAATGTCTAATTTTATATTATTATTTAAAAAAGATGTGATTATAACACCATTTTCATATTTGATCACATTCTTGTCACTAAAGTAATGATTAAATATAAGTGAAAAGAAAAACTTTTTGATCTTGGGGTGAAATGTGGCCAGTTCTCGTCAGAATCTGTGAGACCGACTCATCTAAAGACTGGCTCTTGGCTCTTTTGATATGTATTTTTCTCAGGGATGAAGGGCTGACGGTCATGTACACAAACCCAGCAGTAATGAGGTGATTTGTGCAGCTGAACACACACTCTTTGATCCTCACGGATGAGGCTCTTGTCCGCTGGAGTGTATTGGCTGTACATTTACATTCAAATTGCTAATTGCTTTGGTTTATCTAATAAGCGGCCCTGACTGTGCTTAAGAGCTCTGCCATTCAACATCAGCCTGCTCTGGACAGTTGATGAACAAATAATCATTAGATCGTTTTCCTTAATATTCAAACCATTTCTGGAAGGAGTGTGGTGAAAATAATAAAAATTTAAATAATTGATATTAAAAATATTTATATCGTTGCAGTCAGATTATTCAGTTTAATCAAAATCATTTTAGTTTAGTGTAAATAATTATTCAGCTGCAACAACAATAATAAAAATAAGTATTACAGATAATTACAATTTATAATATGTATTAGGAGTTTTTTAACATTCATTGCAACAGTAAAAATATGAATAATATAATAAATATGATATGATAATATGATTTCAAATGTTATTTTTATCTTTATTGTTGCTGTCTAATTATTATTTTATTTATTCTAATTTATTGTAAATAATCACTAATCTGCAACAAAAACAATATTATAAATAATAAATATTTTAAATAATAATAATAATCAAATGATACCAATAATTAGATTTAATTAATTACTATTATATTATTTAAAAAATATATTATATTTAAATATTAATAATTAAATAATTATCATGATTTTACATTTTTATTGTAGCAGTAATAATAATTTTATTTTTCTAAATTGACATAAATAATGATTGCAACTACAGCATTATTATTATTATTAGTATTAATGAACCAAGGCATTTATGTTAAACTACAATTTTTTACAAATATATATATTCACTTGCAGACCTAATTTTAAAGAAGCACTCTGCTAAGCATAAAGCATGACTATCGATACATATCGATATGATCTATGATCAATCTCTTAACATTATACGAACTTTAAATCTTCATGCAAATGAGTTTAGGTTTAAGCATTATCAAATATTAAGAAGCACAATCAATTAGTCAAAGGTGCGTACCGCATCAGTTAAACTAGTCTCATTTCTTCTGATGAAAAGTCGTGTAGTATCGATCAGATATTAGCTTTATCTTAACGGAGGGGCAAGGCAGCGCGAGCCTAATCCCTTCAGAACAAACACCGGATCGAAACCCATCGCTTAACACCTGCAGACCTCCGTTAAACGCCCCGTGCCCGCGCTCCTAATCTAATCAGGCGACGTGTGAAAAAGAGCCGAGGGGCTGATGTGGATTTGGGTTTGTGTAAGGATGTCTGGCGAGGCTCTAATCCACATCAGCTTAGCATTAGTCCTGCGCGATGTGGATTGAAGGTGTCTGACAGCCAGGAGCCAGAAAAGAGCCGTGCGCGCGACGCGTCTCCAAACTTTCGCCAAACTACAAAAAAAAGCATCTAAGTAGGACATAAAAACGATGCTTACTCTTGGAGAGGATGCTCTTGATGGTGTCCGCGTGCTCGTGCTCCAGGTGCTCCGCGGAGCGCGTGAGGTTCAGCTTGTAATGCCTGTAGAGGTGCATCATGTAGGTGGGCAAATGATGCCGGTGGCTTCTCTCGGTAATCCTCGTGCCATGATGGATACGCTTCCCAAGTACTCCGAGCAGCAGAAGCTGGCAGCAGGCCAGGCGCAAGGCTCCGAGCGCGTTCATGCTGGACCGAGGTCAGAATGACAGGTCGAGGGTCCGCGAGAGCTTATATACCCCCCTCCCCGCGGCCCTCTGCATATTTAACAAGTAGCAGAGGACATTAAAGGGAAATTGACATGCCTTGACAGCTCATCATCTATTCGTGTGCTAATGAGGCGCATATTTTACAATGAACAATTAAAACACCTTGCGCCCGCGTGACGTCACCGGAGTCGCTGTAGGCCTTTGAAGACTGCGTCGGCGCTTTGAGCTCGAGCGTCGGATGCTATGTGTCTTTTCTCGACCCTCGTCGAATGCATTAAACATAACATTTATACATGGAAAGATGCAAAACAAATAGTCTTTGCGCGTCCTATTGCGAGGTTCTGCCATGCTTAGCTCGTTGCCATTGACCAGTAATGTCCACGTTAGCTAATTTAATGGCTTTTATGAACAGTAAATATTCTGAGTCATATTGAAGTATAATATTGTCTGATGTGTGTGTGTGATTTATTCATTCAATGTTGCCTCATAATTACTTTTAGATATGATTTGATTTTTTTCTTTTTGCATATAGTTCATTTTATAACATATTCAAAAGGTATTAGATGAGTAGTAAACATTTACATGAATTTACATTTTAGTTGAACTATTTATTGATCTATATAAGCTAATTATAGTAAAATATTTTTATATTAAGTAAAGAAAACATACAGCCTACAATATTATATACAATATTATATATATTGGCAATAAAAATATTTATTAATATTTCATGTATATATATATATATATATATGTATGCAATTTTAATGTGTAATTTTGAATGTTACTTTATATTTAATAAGTTATTTAAGACTCCATTTAAGAAGAATATTGTAGAAAGTTACACACTCACACACAAATAAAGTTGCAAATATATGTGTGCGCATGCACGTGTGTGTATGTGTAGCTTTCTACAACAATATATGAAGAGTTTATTTGCAAAATGTTCAAATATATATATATATATATATATTTATCGTGTTATCATGTTTTTTATGTTAGTTAGCTGTATGTTTTGTTATTTTTTTAACCTAATTAAAATAACCCAGCTGCAGCTTGGTTGAGATTAATTTGGAATGCACAATAAAAAAATATGATTTCTGAAAAGTTATCTGTTTTTGCAAATAAATTCCTCATGTATTTGCAACTTTGTGTGTATTTTTTTCCCCAATTTTGATATTTTGACGTGTGTTTGTGTGATAGAGAGTGTGTCTATTACTATAAAAAGCAGGGTTAGACGTTTTATATTTAAAAAATATAAGGCAGCATTTAAGCATTTATCACTTTTTTTATGGGATTGATGATAAGAATGAGTATAGTGAATAAAATACACACTATACTCAATCACACACATTTTCTGTGTCTGGCTGAACTGCTGATCCTTTCAGCGCCTGGCACCACACACACACACACACACACACACACACACACAGACACACACACTCTCACACTCTCACTCACACACACACACACACACTCTCACACACACACACACAGACACACACACTCTCACACTCTCACACACACACACACGCGCACGCATGCTCAAAGAGCCCGTCTTCCAAACCACGAGTGCCTTCTTTCTTTCTCTCTCTCTCTCTCTCTCTCGAGTGAGTGTCTGATTTGCTGGAGTGTGTTTGCTCTGTTGTGAAGGCGGAGGCTGTTTCACGGCGATGGTGAGTGATTAAGTTTCTGCAGGGCTTTATGTGGTCGAGCTTCTCCTCGCATGCATGGATGTACATGTTACGTGAAGCTGCATTGCTGCAGTTGTGAAAAGAGCGGTGGCATAAAACCCAGTGTGTGCTAGAAACAGCCCGGATCTGATCCGAGTCTCCGTGTAGCGGTGTTCTGCGGCAGATTGCATGACTATGATTCAGTCTGGTCAGATTATAACACACCACATCGAGTGTGTGATATGTAAATGAGTTTAGAGCGCACACATGTGTCGTGCAGAGAAGATAATTTACAAGTAATGCTTGGAAATGTTTCAAACGGGTCCGATTCAGTGAATCGATTCGTTGGAATGAATCTTTTTTGTATTTTACGAGCGCTGCTTTCGAATCAAAAACGTAGCAGACACGACAGTACAGTTCCAAAAGTTTTAAACTTCCAGTTCGAACTGAGCACTGAATCGTTCAAAAGAACCGACTCAAAAGAACGATTCGTTTTCGAATTAGACGTCGCAGCAATCAAAAGAGAGTCGTTTGCTTATGTGTCACTTTGTAGCAGTTTACCAAACAAGAGCACTCGATTAAACTAACGATTACGTAGACATTCACGGCCATCATTTTGATATTCGAGTAAGTTTTTCACACCCCGAGCTGAGTTTATAGCGCTTTTAATGCATTAATCTCACGAAAAACTTGTCATATTTCACTTTAACATCAAAATACGAAACTATTCCTTAATTTTTAGTGCATAAATGTGGAAAAACGAATTTTTGGCTTCGTGCATCTCAAATTAGAAACTTGGCATTAAATAAGAGATAATCTGTTTCTCATTATTGAACATGGATGAAACCTACATGCCAAAATCTTATCAATCCACATAAAAGCTATTTGATATTAGTGGATTGAAATGCTAATGTCTGGATCGAGAGTCACGCTTATGAAGATTAATGATGATGAAGTTCGTTTCGATGCGGTTCGGTTCGAGCTGATAGCCATCAGGACTCTATGAATAATCCATCTGTTTGACCCTGTCAGTACTAGATTAGAGGAGTTTGCGTTAGGGATTGAGATGAAGTCAGATAAAATGGTCTTTTTAGGGCTACAGAAGAGGCATTTGTGGAGGTCATTATAGAAATGAGGCCAATTAAAAGCACTGTCAGCTCATTTTGCCTCTGGTTGGAAAGAGCCTTGCAAGGAACATTCAATTTTATCAATATTTATTGTAGTTAACGTGGTGTTTTATCTGCCTTTGACATACATAAGACTTTTAAAAGTTGGGGCAAGTTGTCACAAAATCTATATGAGGTTCAGTTTCAAACACCTTGAACCTTGTTGTGAATCCTGTCCCCCAAACAAAATTCCTCCTATTTTAATTGCTTTTGATAAGCACGATTTCTATTTTAACTACGTTTAATAATTGTCTTGCCGTTTTAGATTTTGCTGAATAAGCCATTAAATCATTTTCACATAATTCATTTTAAATGTGTTTCATATTTTACCACATTCTTCTTCAGTCGGTGTCGATAAACAGCTACTGTGACAACTTACCCCATATAATGTGACAACATGCCCCACTACTGGATTCCGAGTGTGGAGTTTTAAAAGCATTTCTGTAATCCAGATTTTAAGTTTGTGTATACAGAAATTGACTTAACTGAGAAATATTATTTGTAAATAGCTGGGAATTATGTGAAATTATAATTTTTTTTCCCCCCATAGAAACCTCATCTGAACAATATGAACATGGAAACCAGAGCCATGTCGTGTCAAACTATTCTTAGATAATTCATGGATTATTCAAAGCAAAATTCACTTCATGAATAAGTGAGTTTAGGGATTATTTTTGGAATGGGTTGTTTTTGTGTTTTACTGTGGAGTATTTTAGTGGATCGTTCTTTAACCCAGCACAGATAGAGCCGCTCTGATTTAAAGCAATGACGTCTGCTGTGAGTTTGGGTTTGTGGTGTATTTTGTGTTTGTGGTTTGTTCACTGAATGCCTGAGGTGCAGATGATTTCAGCCACTAGATGTCATATTGTCCGGCTTTTGTCTGTTTGAAGTCAGGCCAGTAATGAATCCTGAAAACGCTCAGACGGTCATTTATTGAAGCAGCATAGATGTGTCCTTCCCACAATGTGTCTGGCCGAATGTCCTGTTTAAACCTATGATTTAATTTCTACCAGAATAGAAATAAGCATTAAAGCCATTAAATATTCACTTCTGCAGATCTCTGCATTAGATCATCAGACATGACGTCCAGTAGGCCATGCATTATAATCCAGGGTTATTTTAGTAGCGCTGAGATAGTATTATAGTTTTTATTCATATTTTGAATCAGTTGTTTTTTTGTATTGTTCAATATTTTTTTTCTTCAATTTTTAATAATAAAATAAAATTTCATAACAATTAATTATATTTTTAAATTAGGCCTATATATTAAATCTATATTATATCCCTACCTGGCATGAAAATGATTAAATCTGGTTAGATTATAACACACATTTATATTTAATAATAAATAAAATACATTTGTATTATATCCCTATAGCATGCATGAAAATGACTCGGTCTGCTCAGATTATAGTACACTATAACAAGTGTGTGATATATAAATGAGTTTAAAACGCACAAATGTTTAAACTCAGCATCTGATTCAGTGAGTCGATTCGTTTGAACAAATCTTTTTGTATTTTGCATGCTCTTCTTTTCTAGTGAATTAAATATTTGTATTTATTTACTTAATTTTTTACACAGTTTGAACTCAACCGGTCCGAATCATTAAAACGAACTGACTCAAAAGAATGATTGCTTTTTAGTTGCAACATTTCAAGGAATTATTATTATTTTTTAAATGGTTTTGTTTTTAGTTAACTCAAATGAGCCGTCTGCGGTCACTAAAAATGACTGGTCAGCTTCTGCTTTACGTGTCTGTGTTTAGTGACGTTGATCGTTGAGGGCAAATCCAGACAGGAAAATGTTCTTCCTATGGACACACACAGGTGTCAAGCTGTCAGTCCGCTCGGAAACGGATGTTTAAAACACAAAAGTGCATTGATGAGCAAGGCAGCAGGAAGCGGGCAGGTAACCGTTTGGTTTGTTCACAGCCTGAGAGGAAGTTTAACAGGAAGCTGAACTGTTGTTCGCTGCTTCAGAGCATCACGTCACTCCATCTACTGCTGCTTCCTCGTCTGCTTTGCCTCGTTTCTCTAATTAAGTCCAGAAGCATAGCGGCTTAAGCAAATTTCTCTTCATGCATGTTGAACTGTGAAGTACCACAAGGGCAAAAAGTCACAGAGCCTCAGGAAAAAAAGAGAGAGAGCGAGAGATGCATGATTTCTGGCTTTGGTCTCGCATGCATCTCTCTTCAGACGTTAGACTGACAGAGGAAGAAACAGGTGTGGCCGGGTTTGATCTCACACAAACATCAGCTCAAATCCAACTAATATATATATGTGTGTGTGTGTGTAAAAATTTGTGCTTTCAAATGATTTATCACGATTAATTGCATCTGAGATAAAAGTTTTAGTTTACATATAAATACACATACATACAGTATGTTTTGAAAATATTTACATTTATAAATTTATATATATATTCTAATGTTTTATATTACATGTGAACAGATTTTGTGTTTGTATTTATATCTACATAATACATATACACAGTATGTGTGTGTGTGTGAGAGAGCATGTGTAAACAAAAAACTTATTTTGGTTGTGATATAATCGTTTAACAGTAATAAACATTTACGGAAAAAAAAGAAAAATGTTATGTAATATACATAAAATATGAGTATATTATTATACTATATATATATATACACATACACATGCATACAAAATATGGATGTGTGTATATACATACACTTGTGTGTATGTGTGTGTATAATATATATATATATATATATATATATATATATATATATATGTGTAAATAAATATTCAATATATTTTTACATACGTATATGTATCTATAACAATTAGATTTTGACGTAAAGTCGCAATGATGTAAAACAGGTGATTTTTGCAAACTTTTCAGAGCTCGCTGTTTGAATGGAGAGGGTGGTTTTCTCAATTTCTAGCCTCATAATGTTTTTTTGTTTTGTTTATCTTGGGTGCTGGATTCAGTGAATGTGTGTTCATGTGGTTTGAGAACAGATTAAATTTAGCTAAGATGGAGATAGTACAGCAATTTCCTGCCTCACCCTGCTGCCCTGCGCTGTATTTCTCTCTCTGTGTGAGGTTACTGCTGTTTTCTGTGTTAGTCAGTCACAGACGTCTTGGACTCCATCAGAAGGGTTTCTGAATACCCCCTGAAGAGTGTCCTTGAAAAACCCTGTGATTCGGAAGAACCGGACACAGTCAGATGGCTTTGGTTATATATTAGATGGAGGCCCAGACACGTTTCTAAGCTGGTTTTATGCTTAACTGAATGTACTACACTCCTTATCATAGCTGAAAATGTACTGTAAATAAATTAGTTGAAATATTCGATACATTTACAAATTTTGAAGCATATGGAGCGAGTTTACTTGGCTGTAGTTTAAAGACAAAATTCCCTTTAATATACCAACAAAATCTGGCAAAATATTAGATTGTAATGGATAATATTAAAGTACATTGGCTTTTACAGTATTAGTCTCTGTCATGTCCTGAGTGTGTGTGTGTCCTGTCTTCTCTCAGACCTGTGCTGAGGTTTACCATGTTTACTCAGCTGTGTGTGTGTTGACAATCATTGACGGGGCGTCTTAATTGCTTACGAATGAAGTAATTAGTACGATGTGCTAACTTACGAGAGCTGTGGTGAATTACGTGATGTAAACACATGCTGTTAGCTCGTTGTGTTGTTTGACTTGCTTGACTCTGTGTGTATGTGTGTGTGAGAGAGAGAGAGAAAGAGAGAGACTGTGTGTGTGTGAGGGACTGTGGGTGTGAGTGAGTAAAACCTGGTAACAACAGTAAATTGTTTATGTGAAAGTGTAAGAATACAAACAGGTTTTCTATAAAGGTTAGGGTTGGGTCAGGAGATAGAAAATAGAGTTTGGTCAGTATAAAAGTAATAGTGCATGGAAAGTCCCCACAATTCACAGAAACAAACATGTGCGTGTGTTTATTTGTGTGTGAGAGAGACTGTGTGTGTGTGTATGTATGTGTGTGTGTTTTGCTATAGTTGTGAGGACCAAATGTCTCCACAAGGATAGCAAAACCTGATATTTTTGACTTTGTGAGGACATCTGGTCAGTCCCCACAGGGGAAATAAATGATTAAAAATGCTAAATGAAGTTTATCTTAAAATGTAAAAATGCAAAAGGTTTGTGTGATGGGTAGGGTTGGTGTAGGGCGATAAAAATATTGTTAAACAATTCTCACAAATATAGTATAATATACATGTATATGTGTGTGTGTGTGTGCGACCCACCCACACATCCTTTACACACATGGATTTAGCACGCTGCTCTTCCTGAGATTGTGTTTGTGTGTGACGCTCAGACTGAAGATCGCTCTCGCTGTCTTAGACTGCTAATCACACACACACACACACAGCTGTAGAGTCGCTCATGGCACGCCTCAGTTAGTCTGCGGGATCTGATCTGTCGCTCTGCCCAGACGTCTGTGGATCTGATGCTGCTGGGGCGAGTGTGTGTCCTCAGGTACGGTGTGTGTGTGTGCTCTGCTGGCTTTATTTGTGCAGAAACACTTGTTTTAGTGATTAATGCTGTTTGAGCAGTGTTTAATCATCTCGGGGTGTTTAATGAACATGTTGGCATTGAATGATTGAGTTTGTTGTTTATATTTGCTTCTGAAATATTTCTGTATGGAGAGAAACCGTCAGTTTTCTGTGTGTTTCATCTCTGTTTTGGGTACAGACTGTAAGATATGTTCGACTGGTCTAAAAATGCATCCAATTCTTACAAAAATCAACTTTGTATGTTTTTAAAAAGAAATTTTAATGATGTGTCAAAGCAAAAAATAGCATTAACGAGCATTTTGAACAGTTTTAAGTTTTTTTAAATTTATTTATTTTTTAACGCAAACCTCATGAAATTGAGGAATATCGTGGGGTGTTGCCATTTAACAACTTCTTTCTGATGTCATTTCCTGTTTTATGGTTTTCTTGACACATAACAACAAAAATTAGTTCCTGTCGGTTACACCACACTGATTTGTCAGATAAGTTTTATGTATATATGTGTAATATGTATTTATTTTTTAAGCAAGTATAATATAATGTTTTACACAAAATATATCAATATACCCTACTTAATAACTTAAGTAGTGTAGTGTACATTCTATTTAATTTATTTATCCTCTAAACGTTTGTTTACGTATGTGTGTACTGTGTGTATTTATTAATTATTATTAAATTATTATGCGTTTATACATGTAAATACATGTAAAAATATATTTTTATATAAATATATAATTTTATATAATTAAAAAAATATGAAATATCACTTAAAATATTACGTATTTGCCTTTTTACAGCCTTTCAGTTTAAGATTATGTATAAAATAATTTAGAAATCTTTAAATTAAATCTATAATATAATATCATTATAATATAATGTGTTTATTTATATTCATAATATTTATTTAATACAATATTTAAATATATTTTACTAGCTTATTTACTTATTATATATGCGTCTGGAATTATTTTTATAGGCTAGCTGTGTTGCATTTTGTTATTAAAGTACGTTAGCTCATACAGTAGAACTCAGATACCCAGATAAGTGCGTGTGTGTGTGTGTGTGTGTGTGTCCTGTCTATGCATTTATAATGTATTTTTGCGTAATTGAATAAATGCAGAGATGGACCATCACTCTTTACTTGAGATGAAGTGGATAAATGCTGAATGCAGTTTCAGTAATGGCTGCGGTCTGATCCGAGCGCTGTCATATGATGTCTTTTCAGTGGGTTTGAGTGAGAGACGTCTGTCTGTCTGTCTGTGGGTCACACTGCTCTTTACTAACCCACCACAACCCACACATTCAGCCTGTCTCGTGTCGCTCCGAGACGTTTAGCGTTGATCTTCTCCACACAGTGACAGTGAAAGAAGCATCTGTCTAATAGCTATAATTTGAGCAAACACCTATATCAATGATACTGATAACCAATCCTGTCCTGTAGCCTTTCAATAGTATTAAAAAGTATAATCAAGTATTGATGGTGCATTCTACATACCAAAAAGCTCATTGCTATTTATTTATTTATAAAAGTGAGAAGGCCTACCATAACTCATCGGTTAAGAGAAATATCTTCATGCATTGCAATGGAAAAGGTAACCTATATGGTTATCTTTGTATATTTATATGTATATTTTAATGTGCATAACTGCTGTTGTTGTTATTGTTTGCAGTGGATTATTAAGTCTAACTATTAAGTACAGACTGTATTGACTCTTATATGTTGGTTTGTGCATCACCATTTTTATGTAATATAAGCCCACAGTGTTTGTTTGTTTCGTTTTCTGTACGTTGCAAGTAAAACAGACACGGTATGTGCATGTGTCTTGTAAGAAGTTCTCTTTAAAAAAAAATATAATACACAAGAACCAGCTGTTTTCTGGCTCGTTTAAGGCCTCTCACAGTTAGACAGCTGTGTATATAGCCAGGCTGTGTTTTCATTTTGGGCTGTGCTCTGAGAGCCGTTCAGAATAACTGTAATTATGTGCTATTTCTGATCTGTAAATGCTTGTGTGTGTGAGAGAGTTTTTTTCTCTAGCATTCTGGGAAACCTGCAGTATATGTGCTTTGAGACATGCGACAGGTTCAGTTCAAGTCATGCATTTGGCTGATGCTTTTATCAGTTTGTTGCGTGCAGTGTTTCATGAGTAGTTGCATGCGCTGTGTGTCTTTGCTTTGTTGATGTTTGAGTTTTGAACTCTCACTCACAAAACTAGCGTGTTTGTAGAGCAGAGTGATGATACAATGGTTTCTGTGCATGTAATATTATTTAATAAATGACTTAATGCATTGTCAAAATATATAAATATCTATATATCAAAATATATTTACCAAATGCATATTATTATTTTTTATTATTATTTATTAATGCATTTTTTGTTGTATGTTCATATGTATTTATTTTTTAAGAACATATCAACTGTATATTTACAAACATATTTACTAGGTCTATGTGTATAAATATACACTTGTAGTTTGTTTAATTTATAGCATTACTTTATTTGTTTACTTTATTTGTGTGTTCGTGTGCACCATGTATTTATTTTTGCTAAAATATCAAAATATATTAAGCAACTTATTTGCGAACTTTTGACTTTTTATAGTTGTCTGGCTTGATTGTAATTAATGCTGTCAAATGATTAATCGCATCCAAAATGACTTTTTGTTTACATAATATATATGTCTGTGTGTACTGTGAATATTTATGTATATGTAAGTCTACACACACACACACACACACACACACACACTTTAAATGTATATAATATATAAACAATATTTTTCTGAAATATCTACTGTATGCGTGTGTATTTATATACAGATAATAAATAAATAAACAACTTTTTTGGATGAGATTAATCGTTTCACAGCACTAATTATAATGCTGTTTTATTATTGATTTAATTTTTATTTATGTGTTTTGTGTAAATTATATATAATATATTTATAGTAAATTATTTATAATATATAATGTAAATGTTTTAAGTAAACATAATAAAATATTACAATATTTTACTAAAATGTTTTACTAACTTGAAATTATTTTAATAGTTATTTAGTAATGCCGTGTTTTAGTATTTATTTTTTTCATTCATTCATTTATATAGCATAGTCTTCATAATATATATTTACTTTTTGAAATAAATATTGAAAAATATTTACGAACTTGATTACCAATTTTTGTAAAGTGTTTTGTTTGTAATGCCACGTTTTAGTATCATTTGAAGTGTGCTGTGATTAAAAATGTTTGCGTCTAATGCAAAATCTCTTTAATTTAGCTGTTTTAACCGAAACCAAAGGTTATTAGTTCACAGGAACCTCAGTTAAATAGTAGATATCACGGTGTGTGAGTATGTAAATGGTTAAGTAACATGCAGATCTCCACGGTGTCGCAACACAGGAAGTAGTGTGAGGAAGTTAGTTTTTCCGGGGCAGTTGTTCTTACTCGTGAGAGAAGTCATGAAGACTCTGAGCTTTAACGCTGATGGAGGTCAAACAGTGATTTTCAGCACAATCACAATATCAATAGTGTGAAAACCTAACTGTTTCTCCAGTAAATCATCACCAGATCCATGCATTAGGACATTCTGTTCTTAAAGACAAACAACATCCTTATTTTTCTGAGCGCACTTCCCCACTGAAGGGATTTTTGTGTGTTTTGTCATGGTTTTGTAACTCTGATCCTTCTGTCTTTTACACACGGTGTGTAATAATGCACCACAGATTACGGATGTGTTCTGATTTCCACACAGATCCCTGTAAAGTGGATTTAACAGGGTATTTTGACTATCTTAAGGGGCTTTTTCCACAAAAAGGAAAGTCCTGGCATGGTTTACTCTCCATTATGTCTAGTTAAATGGGTTATGATGTGATTCAACAGAGGACTGATTCCTGAAGCTGACAGAGCAGTCTATGCTGACTAGAAAGTGAGGCTATTCTACCTGCAAGAACAGTCTGGTGCTTCTGACTCACAACCTTTAAGTTATGTTTTCTTTTCTCACGGATGCAGACGTGATGCGTGAAGTCATGATAATCAGTAATTATGTCCCCACTGGATCAACAAATGCCTCGTTTGTAATGTGCTTTATTGTTTTGGTGTCGTTGCGCTGGGAGACATCCTAGCAACCCTTGTTTTCTCAGCAAAACCCACCTAGTTGCATTTCAGGGGGATTCCCGGAAAAAAAAAATTCAGTTGGGGTAAAATACACATTTTTTTTATGCAGGCTTCCCCTGATAAAAGTCACATTCCAGAGGCTAAATACCATGTTATTGGGGTCTCTTCAACCCACGGATGTAAAAAAACATCCCTCAGAAAGAGTGTGAAAACTGTGGACTTGGCAACACTGACACAGCATCACAATAATTTTATGTAGTTTCAAGAAAACAGCATTTTTTTTTAGTATGTAAAGTTGTGTTTATTTTACATTGTAGCAACATTATATGACCCCTTTAACATGAAAACGTGATGAAATCTAGGGATGTTCATTTCTGTTATTTCTCGTAACCGACAACCGGCGATCGTTCACCGATTATTAACCGTTAACTGACAACATTATTTTAAATTATAATTGAGTTCAATTAGAAAGACCCTTTAAAAAAATATTTGTTTTCTGCGGATTCATTGTACATGCGCAAAAAGTAGCAAACAACAGAAGACGAAGATTCACATGATCAT
>JAUMHE010000061.1:18639611-18652195 GCA_032359235.1 Enteromius mattozi
TATAATATATTATTATTTTTTATTTTATTTTGTTATTTGTTTTTTTTTGTTTTGTTTTTTTAAGTTTGTGTTTTTATATCTGTATTTAATATTTTTTTTATTTTAATATTTTTTTTATATTATTTATTTTGTGCACACTTAATGTTAATATTGATATTAGGCTCAAACTTTTTTTCCTCTTCAAGCTCCTGCTGCTTTGCAAGGTTTCACGCACTAGAAAGAAAGCAATGAAAGGCAATAATTGTTTGTTTCCAGGTCACGATGACCCAGATACTAAGAAGTGACTAAAATGCTCTAAAACCCCAGCGTGTTCTCAAAGATGACATGTAGCCCCTTCTTTCTCCAGCAAACCCTTGTAACGTTAGGAAGCATGCTGCGGTGGCAGACGGGGTCGTGACGGAGGGTGTTTCTTGAGCGATCGTCTGGCGGCCCATGGCTGTGGTCTTCTGCAGGCTGCACTGTGAAGATGTCGCCTTTAAATTTGTCCCACTTAGACAAGAGCTTCATCCGGCGCGAGTGAAAAACAAGCCGCTGCAGACTTCAGCAGAATTCAGCGTGGCATTAGTTTATTGTCCTGTTCTGAAGAAAGAATCACTCGTGAGCTCAGGACAGAAAACAGGGCTCTTTATGAACCCCAAACTGGTCAGAGCTTCACATCTGCTGCAGCTGAGGCTCCGGATGGACACCACAGATGTGTGTGTGTGTGTGTGTGTGTGAGACTCATTTTTGTTCTACTTTATGCATGCAGTGCAAGTAATCAACTACAAATATGAAACGTTACAAATATCTAAACAGATAGATAGATGAAATACATCGATCTATCTATCTATCTATAAATAATATATAGAATTTTTTTTTTATTGATATTTTTTTTATTTGATAAATTTAAAAATATTTTATTTATTTTTATTTTAAGTTTTAAAGTGCAAGTAATGAACTACACATATGAAATTAGGTGAGTTCATGTTTAAAACGAGGAAAAAATGGAGTGGGGAACAAAACAAAACTTGTTTTTCCTTTTGAACTGAATGTATTTTTCCTTCCCAGTTGACAAATTTGATATAATTAATGTTCTGAAAGAAGTATCTTATGTTTACCAAGACTACGTTTATTTGATCAAAAATACAGTAAAATTTTTTAAATATTATTACAATTACAAAAAACCATTTTTTTCTGTGAATGTGTTAAACTAATTTTTTTCTGAGATCAAAACTATATTTTCAGCATCATTACTCACAAACATTTCTGATTATTATCAATGTTGAAAACAGCTGTGGTGCCTAAATAACGTCATTTTGATCCATTTTTTGATCCATTTTACACATTTAATTTTGAAAACACCTTTTATATAATACTCAATTAAATGCATGTTTATTTAAGAATGTAGAAAACAAGACCAAAACACTGAGGAAGAACAGCATTTATTGCTGTTTTATATCAGATAATTATTAGAGCGCTGCTGATTCAAACAGGTTTTCTGATGGGATGCTGATCGTTTGTCTGTTACTGAGATCGTTATAAGAGCAGATTGTGGTGGTCTCTTTCGACTTAAACTTCCATCTAACATCATGACAGTGAGTTTTGTGCTTTGTGTAGTTTGTCTAAAGGGAATGAAGAATGATCTGGGTCTAGACTGATCTCAGACACCTTTACTTTTCAGATGTTACAAACACACACAAGATTTGATTCGGGGTGATGATAAACCTTTTTTTCTGAAGAAAGGCAAACATGTATAGTGACAAAAGCCAGGATGTTAAATGCCATGGATGTATGTTGACAGTAATACATTATTTTGTAAAGAAGCGTCAAAATAACAATTTTCTGCTGAATTTGGAGCCAAACTACAGGAGGTAGAGATGACTTCAGAAAGCTGGCAGCATCGTTATATTATTATTAAACAGAGATTGGTAGATCTTATATTAAAATATGTGTTGATTTTAGTAATCTTTGTTGTATTATATGGCAAAGCTGACGTTCAAAAACAGGCAAAAAAGACTTTTTTTTTTTTTTTCTCCAAAGTTTGCATGCCTGTAACTCGAGAAGTGTTTCAGATATCTTAATACTCTTTAAGAGTTTAGTTCTTATCCAACTTTTCTTCTAGTATCTTGATTCTCGAGGCTCTATATGATTCAGTTTCAGAGATACTGGAATCTCAATATGGCTCCTGGAGTAAACGCTACACATTTGAGAACGGTCAGAAACCAAATGTGGGACACTTTGTATAAAGCTGACATTTATTAAAACAACTAGAAATGTAGCTTGTTTCTCTCTCTCAAACCAGATGTGTCTGAGTGCTAAAATAACACTGAAATGGTAAAGTTGAAGGACATGAACTTCTCTCAGTAGTCAGGTGTAAGATGCTCTATTTGAATCAGTTTCAGGGATTTTGTGCATTTTTACAGCTCAATAGATTTTACTAGTAGACTTACCAGTCTTTAAGAAATACAATGGTTTCGCCATGTTATAATGTCCAAACATCCCAGATTAATACCAACTGATCAGATTTACATGATCAGTCTGTCCAATCTGAAACAGAACGGTGATTCTTCTGATGTTCTGTCTTTAGTTTAGTGCTGTCAAAGGATTAATCGTGATTAATTGCATCCTATTTAGCTATACATCATCTGAAAGCTGAATAATTGATGTATGGTTTGTTAGGATAGGATAATATGTGGCTGAGATACATCTATTTGAAAATCTGGAATCTGAAATATTGAGAAGTTCTTAGCAATGCATATTACTAATCAAAAATGAGGTTTTGATACATTTACGGCAGGAAATTTGCAAAATGTTTTCATGGAACATGATCTTTACTTAATATCTCACTTTATCTTTTTACTTAATAAAACAAATTTGAATTTTGGCAAAGTTGATAATGTTGACCCATATAAAACACTATATTTGGCTGTGATTAATTGTTTTACTTTTACTTTAGTTCGAGTCTGATGGTGTGTGTTTGTTTGATTGACAGCTGCTAGAGGATTATGGGTACGACGGCCAGCGCTGCTCCACAGCCCACACTGCATGAGAGTTTCCACGGCAACGGGATGATGGACAGCAGGCGGTCGGCGAGCAGCGCCTCCTTCATCCACAACAACAAGGCCAAGTCTATCATCACTAATAAAGTGGCTCCTGTGGTCATCACGTACGTCCGGCCCCCGGCTCTGTTCTGAGAACATCTGCAGTTAATTCACCTGACTGAGAGAGTGTGTGTGTGTGTGTTTGCAGGTATAACTGCAGACAGGAGTTTCAGATCCACGATGATGTTCTACGTACAAACTACAAAGTTGGGAGGATCTCAGATAACATGCCTGAGCACCATCTGGTCCAGGTGAGCCGACTCTTGCTAATGAGATCATCATTACGCTTTGATATAAAGCATGGTGTAGCCACAGTAATGTTTTTCAGGGCTTTGCTTCATAAGAGTGGATTCCAGTGTGTTTGTGTAAATGTGTCCTGGCGTGTCTCTGTCTTCACAAACACAGCGCGGCGAGCGTGTCATTAATTACTGCACTCTTTAGTCTTCGCAGGACGTTTGCACCTTTCTCTGAAGGCTTTGAAGCTCCTGGCCTCCCGCTGGCCGCTGAAGACACTCGTTCCCTTTGTGTGCTCGTTAGTTTCTGTTTGCTGACGAGCCAATGATGAGTTTCGCTGCAAATCAACAGATAACACAAAGCGGCGCTTGTCAAACACTCACCATTGTTCTGCTCTTCCCAGAACAGCGTGTTATTTGATGTTCTTCTGGAGCTGAATGCTCTGGTTTTCTACATCATAAAAAAACAATTAAGCATTTAGCAGACAATTTTATTAAAGCTGGGGTTAATGCTACAGGAATGGCATGTCAGAATTTTCATTAAATTAAAATTTAACAACTATAAACATCTTTATCATCAGGACTGTATTAGTGTTACTTATGCAGTGTTTTATTTTTAATGACCTTTTTTTGTAGTCATTTATTCTAAAATATTGTTTTGGTTTAATAATTTTTTTTAGTGCTAAAACTTAAAGCAAATATTAAAAAGAGAGCAGAAATTCTAAAATATGAAAAAAAAAAAATAATAATACTGACTACAAATCAGGAATAAATCTGAACATTTTGATATGACTTTTTTTTTGTTTTTACTGTTTAAATAAAATTTTTATTTTTTATTTCAGTACTAATTTAAAAATAATAATAATTATAAAAGATTTTAATATATGTGAACATTTAAAATTTTTATGTAAATTTTTTTTCTTTTTTCTAAATTAGATAAATTTAAAGCAGTATAACAAATGCTTCCACTGTGTATAAATTTAGATTTAGGCAAAGGAAATAAAAAGAAATAATTTTGTTTGAGATGTTATTTATGTTTGATGTTATTTTATTTTAATTTTGTTATTTTATTTGCTGCATGGATTTGATTCCTGAAGAAAATTAGCTCTAATGCAATGGAAATTGCTTTGGATAAAAGCATCTGCCAAATGCATAAATGTAGAGGTGAGTTCAACAGCAAATCAAAACATGTTGCCATAGAAATGAATAATTTTAATTCGAGCACATAACCAGCTCTGAGCAGGATTTCACCTTGTGATTATGCAACATGAACCTGTGTGGACACACTTTATGTTTCTGTGAATAATGTTATAAAAGCTTGAAATTAGGTTTAGAGAAAACAAAGTGTGTGAATAAAAAAACAAAAAGGTAATTACAAGTTATCTCTCAATACTGCCTTTTTTTCTCATCAGAACTGTGAGATATAAAGTTAATAAAAATAAAAAGATTAAAAAAGTTGTCTTTTTTCCTCAGAGTTGGACTTTGTAACTCAGTTGTGTGTTTCTCACAATTCTGAGAAAAGAAGTTAGAGTTGTGAGAGATAAACTAAAAACAAATCTAAATTGAGATAAAGTCTAAATTGTAAGAAAAGGAAAGACTGAGAAACTGAAGCAGAATTGACGGAGAAAAAAACAGGATTGCGACATATTAATTTGCATTTGCGAGAAAAGTCTTGAGACAACAAAAAAAGTTAGAAACTGTGATTTTAAAAACTAAAGAAATTCAGAATTGTGAGAAATAGTAAAAAATGTGACAGATAAGCTAAAACGTTTTAAACGAGAGAAATTTACAATTGTGAGCTTTTTTTAACTTTTTTTATTCAGTGTCAGAAACAGGCTTTCACAAACGGAAAGGAAAAGCAGCATTAGTTCTGTTTGAAGGTCGTACAGATGACTGATGATCTGATCTGGTCTTCTCAGGGCTCGCTCTTCATGGTGCAGGATGTTTTCAGTAAAGCCGATGTTCTCAGCACCAGCGGCTCGTATGGAGCGCCCAACTTCCGCCAGAGCAAAGGCAGCTTCCCGCTCTACGGCATGGGCCAGCCCAGCCTCGGTGGCTTCAAACAGGTCCTCCAGAGACTGCAGGGTCAAGGCCATCAGGTCAGTGCATGGAAATCTCCTGCGGCTCTGCTCCAGAGAAAGCGGTGTGCACATAATGCTGCTGATAAGGTGTTGTTGATTCAGTAGATGTGTTTTACACCCACGGTGCTGATTAAACTGATGCTTAGAACGAGACTCTGTTGAGTTTGAGCAAATGAGTTTAAATAACTCATTTGTTACGAGTCTGCTTTTATTTGACCTGATTTGCATGCGTTTGCTCTCAAAAGGAGGTGATTTTCTTCTGTTTGCGCGAGGAGCCCGTTGTGTTCCTGCGTTCGGAGGCTGACTTTCTTCCCTATACGCCCCGGAGGAAGGAGAACCTTCACGAGAACCTGCATGATCTCGGACGCGACGTCTGCTCAGAGAACCTGGAGCTCACCATCAGAAAAGAGGTCAGGAGATGAATACATACAGCATACGATCAACAGAACAGAGAAAAAAAAGTTAATGACACACACTTTATTTATTTGGAAAATATAAACAAGTACAGACAATCAATGCAGACTTGATTTTTTTTGAAAAGTTTATTTGAACTGAATTAAAATTTATTTTGATATGATACACAGTAACTGTTCTGAGGTCAGGGAAAATATTACTATACTTATAATATAAAATGTATTACAAGTATTAATAATAATAATAATAATAATGTTTGTTCTTAGGATTAGTTATTAATTTTAGTATTGTATTTTTCTGATCCTTATATTAGTGTATATTATTATTATTATTATTATTATTATTATTATTATTAAAGCAATGAGGCAGACTCAATAATAATAATAATAATAATAATAATAATAATAAAAATAGTCTAATGATCTCAGAATTAAATATATTTAGATTAATGTGTTTAGATTAATGTATATTTAGATTAATATTTAGAATAAATGTTATTAAAGCAGTGAAATATACTATTTAGTTTTAAATAATGTTTTCTGATCTCATTATTAATTATAATATGGTTAAAAACCTATGATACTAAGGAAATATTAACAAAATCAAAGAATAGGTATAGCAACAAAGACATTTTTGGGTATAAGACCATAAAACAGGACAATAAATCTAAATTTATTTATATTTATGATATAAACCTAAATTAAATATACACTTTTTTTTTTTTTTTTCAGTCATTGACGCAAATGTTCATGCTTTCCCGTCATTTTAATTTCACGCTAACATCACAGATGGGCTTCGTCTCTCATGTTCAGGTTCTGATCTGAAGTTATTTGTGCTTTCAGCTTCATGACTTTGCCAAACTCAACGACAACGTGTTCTACGTCTACAACGACATCGAGCATTTCAAAGGAGAACCTCAGAAGATCTCCATCAGCTGTGAGGAAGACATTCACGTCACTGAGGAGGTGTATAAACGGCCACGCTTCACCACACCTTCATACAGGTACACAGCTACTGCTTTTCATATCTTCTTCATTATTACATGTGGGCTGCATCAGTGTTTCCCAACCAATGTGTTTGTGCAGGTATTATCGCCTGCCGCTGCCGACCGAGGGAGCGCCGCTCGAGGACCAGTTTGATGCCTTTGTGAGCGTTCTCCGGGTAAGAGATCAGCATGAACCCTATGACCCGTCTGGATGACCTCTCTGGTGGTCTAAATCAATGCATCGGTCAGCTGATGTCATGTGAGAGGCATAAAACCATCGGTAGAATAGCTTTCTCGTGATGCGGTCTGTGATTAAAGCATCTGAAGATGTTTGACGTCTTTGAGATTCTGGAATCTAAACACGTCAGATGCTTTAAAGCGCGTCACAGCTGTAATATATAACCTGTTTAGATAGAAGGAAATGAGTTAATGGAATAATCTGGAGTCTGTAGATCATCAGACGCAATGAAGACAAACGCTCTCATTCAGTATCCAAACCCCGACGAAACCTCATTGTTTTATTTCACTGCACCTTTTGATGTTTTTAAAGCAGACGCCATTTATAGAAATGTTTCTTGTGACCACAGTTTGTAGGCAACAGACAAAAATTGGTGTCAAAAGTGTTTTAACTCTGAAATTGTTATAAGATTTCACAAATAAATACAAAGGAATGGCAAGTAACGCATTGAATCAAACATTAAATTTGATTAAATTAAACATTTTTTTTGCTTTGTAGTCAATACAATAACTGTGTGATATTATAAATTATTAGATGCTTAAAAATATCCAGGCACGTGCGCCCGATGAAACCATCTGTCTGTCTGTCTGTCTGTCTGTTATAATAATAATAATAATAATAGTATTTATTTATTTATTATTATTATTACTGTAAAATATATTAATTGTATTAATTATTAAAGCAGTGAACTGTAATATTTAATAGTAATAGTAATAATAATAATAATAATAATAATAATAATAATAATAATAATAATAATTATTATTATTATTATTATTATTATTATTTGACAGATTTATTAATTAAATGTATTATTATTATTAAATAAATAAAAAAAAAAAAATAAATTTAAATTTAATTAATTAATCAAGGCTGATATCAGCCCATAATCACAAAAATTGTAGCTATTTTTATTAATTTATTTATAGATAGATCTGTCAGTCTATTACTAGTTTTACCGTGGTAGGTGTAAGCTGTTTTTGTGTATTCAGAGCTCAGTTTGTGTGTTTGCATCAGTCATGTGACATGCGTGTGGCCGTTGAATGATACTTCCTTCACGTGTCTTGTGTTTCCTTTTTCTCTGGTTTAAGAGGACAGAAGCCACAGATTTGTCAAGTTTAAGATTAGAAAGCAAAACCAGCCGCAGTAAACCACAGGCTGACTGCACAGAAATGAGTCCATCGCTGATAAACGCTTCGTATTCTGTGTGAGATGACATGATTCTGCTCATGCATGTTCCCAGAATGCTTTGAAAACAAGCCGTTTTGCTGCATTAGTTGGCAGTGCGTGGGCGGCGAGGAATCATTTATCTGAACTCCATCAGATCGGTATTTAAAGCGTCCTGACAAACCGCAGGACTCGAGCTGTTATTTTAGCCCTGCCAATAGAACGATACACAGGAAGCAGCTTTATAAAAGAAAGAGGCCACTTCCTGTCTCGCTCCAAGGCTGTTTGTTCTCCAGGGCTGCCAACACGAGCAGATCCACAGAACAGAGCGGATCTCGTTTAATCACTTCATTCATTTGCACATTCCTAAACCCAGACACAAACTCTTTATTTATAGCATCTCCAGTGTTCAGGAATAGACAGTATAGATATACATAAAGCAAATAAAGAGCAAAATTAATATTTGCGTTTGGCAATTTTTACTCTTAATCAAACACGTTTGTTTGAAATAAAACCTAAAGTTATTAAAGCTTTATTAAAGATTCCCAGACGTTTCTTGTCAGCCAAAACCTGTTGAGGTAAAATATTTATTTTAAAGATTAATATTTCAACAAAACATTCACAAGTATCTGAAGGTGGTTAATGGACACATGCAAGTAAACTAATTCAACTATTTTGTATTTTAAACATTTTTTAAAAATGTTTTATATATTTAATTTGATATATATTATTATATTTATTTATTATTTATAATTGTTTATAAGTTTTATTTATATTTTAGTTTTTTATTTTAACGTGGGTTTAATTTATTTTTGAATTGGAGTTTTGATAAGCTGCAAGATAGATAGTTTTAGTTCAAATAAATTAGGAATATTATACTTACGTTTTTATTTTATTTAGCGTTTTTATGATTTTATGAACCGTTATAGTTCCCTCATGAATCCCTAGTGTGGCTAACCCCTGGTTCATTGATGTTAGATTTTAATTATTGCATTAACAGGAAGCTTTTCCAACAGTTTCCTGAGATGTTTCTTGTAGTAGATCAGAGCACTTACAGTGCCTCTCTGGTAATGCTCTCTTCACTGCTTCTGTCAGGAGAATCCGTCTCTGTCCCTGAGTCGAGACGCAGCCCGTCCTCTTCCGGCTCTGCTCTTCAGCTGTCAGGTCGGTGTCGGCCGAACCAATCTGGGTATGATCCTGGGGTCTCTGGTGATGATGCACCTCACTCGAGCGGGACAGGAGCCGATGGCACCGTAAGACCCAAAACATCACATGATCACAGACTCATTACACACTAGCACTCAGGACATTAGCGGTTAGTCAAAAGAATTCAAAAACAAAGACTCTCTGCTCATCAAGGCTGTATTTATTTGATCAAAAATAGTGTAAAATTGTGAGATAATACTGCCATTTGAAACAGCAGTTTTCTATGCAGGATTAATTTGAGATGGAAACATTTTGTAACATTTTAAATGTCTTGACTGACATTTTTAAACACTTCAATGCATCCTTGATGAATAAAAGTAATAATTTATTACTAAACAAATAATCTTATTGACCATAAACTTTTTGTATATTCATTAACGTTCTTTTGCATGCTTAAGACTGTTTAATAAAGATGTGTGTTTGTGTAGATTCTGTGCATTTACTTTTTGTCATTTAGCAGATGCCTTTATCCAAAGCGACTTACAAATGATGAAAATGGAAGCAATCAAAACCAATGATAAGCAAAGTGCTATAAGAAGTCTCAGTTAGCCTAGCACTGTCTTATAGACAGTTAATGTGTAATAATGCCTTTAATGTGAATGTTGTCACATGTTTATAGAGCTGAAGTGGATGCGACAGACAAACCCAAAATGCAGTTCCAGGTTATTCAGACTCTCATCAGTAAGCTGCCTAAAGGTCAAGAGGTCATGGAAGAGGTTTGTATTTGCGTGTGTTTGTCCGAACATTGATGTATAAAGACGGAGAGGTCCTGGATGAGCTGCTGACCGTGTCCTGCTGTGTTTAGGTGGACCGAGCCATCGATCTGTGCTCTGAGATGCACAACATCCGAGAGGCCATTTATGAGAACAAACAAAAGCTGGAGGGAATCGGAGAAGACTATCAGATCCAGGTGAGTATCTGTGTATTAATTCGGTCAAAGTGCATGTCTCTAGAGTTAAATAGGCAGTTTTTGCTGCTTTTTGCACTACTGGTCAAAGGTTGCTATTTATTTATTTATTTATTTGCTGTTTTGGAATGATTTCTGAAGGATCATGTGACACTGACTGGAGTAATGATGTTGAAAATCACAGAAATAAATTACATTTTACTATATATTCACAAAGAAAACAGCTATAAAATATTTAAAATTTCTTATTATGTTTTATCAAATCAATTCAGCTTTGCTGAGCAGAAGCATTACAACTAATGCTTATTCTAGGCTTCTGACCAGTAGTGTGTATATAAACGACCCTTTAAAATCAATGGAGGGTGACGAGGATGTTTTGAGTTCTGTTTTATCTGAAAAATGGATTTCTCATAATACGAGCCCTGAATCTGAAGACTAGCAGTATTTAAAGCACTTAATGACTCTGTCGGACGTCATTACACAGACTGGACAGATGAGTGTGTGTAAGACGTTTGAGGCATCTTAGCAAAGTCTCTTTATGCATCACTGAGCTGCTTCTGTCCGTCTCCCGTGATTCTTCTTCTCTGAACAAACTGAAATCTGCAGTGCTCAGCTTGTTCTATCTAGTTTCTTTTATAGATCTTTTGTGTGTAAAACCAGCTGGAAACACAACCCCCGAGCAGCTGGACAGATTGTTAATAAGGTGTATTTTCTGTTGTTTTCAGGGAAGCAGCACTAAAGATTACTTCCTCCATCGAACTCTACAGAGTCTAGAGCGGTATTTCTACCTGATTGCCTTTAACGCTTACCTGCACGAACAGGTACAGTGTGTGTTCAGGCCACTCTTTTACTGCTCATTTACCGTAAAATATTTATGATGTAGTTCCTCTCTGTTCTAGTATCCGCTGGCGTTCGCCTGTAGTTTCAGCCAATGGCTGTGCTCTCACGCCTGGATGTACCGCCTCCTCTCCTGCATGAACCAATCAGAGCTCAGAGCACCAGCTGACCTGCTCACGAAAGGAGCTCGAGTTCTGGTGAGAAACGTCAACATCATTACTCTCTCAACTGGTGTCCCTCAGGGTTCGGTCTTGGGTCCTTTTACTTTTTAACATTCATTTGTCACCTTTAGGCCACCATTTGAGATCGCTCGGCCTTCAATATCATTTGTATGCAGACGATAGGCAGATTTATATATATTTAAATCCTCATGAGCACCTTGACCTTGCTTATTTGTTAGTCTGACAAAAAGCAGTTTCACTTATTTTTGTTAACTTATTTATTATTATTATTATTGATTGTTTTTCCAGTTTGTGCTGTTGTTGTCAGGTATTCTTGAAGGTGTGACATTTCATTCGTATTTAAATTAAGAAAACTAGTAATAAAACTAATAACGGAACATAATATATGGCAGTATCACAATCCTCTGGACAAATAACTTGTATATATGTAGATTGCCATAATAACACCAACAATGAACGCAGGAATATTCTGATGTCTTATAAACATTATATTCAGAATATGCTAGCAGCCCTAGTATAAAGCTAAAACAGAATGTTTTGTCCATATAAACAAAGTTAGAGTCTGTGAATATTCCTGACTGAAATAGCACTTTTCTCACACACTGACCGCCTCAGACTCTATTCACATGCTTTTTATTGTAGAAGAGCATCATGAAGGAATCCTGAAGATCTCAGACTCGCTCTTCTTTATCTGTTCTGATCGAGGAAGTGTTTCGCTGATGAGATTAATGTGCTTTTACTCTGCATGGAAATTACTGTTTTAATAGACTGTGAGTGATTCAGCTCCTCTAGGACTCTTTTGGTAAATTCTATTAATTCATGTGAAATACTTTCCAATGCAACATTCATTTTTAGATTATTTTTCATCATTAAATAGCCATGATTGCTTGATAGTTCACATCAAATTATTGTTTATTTTCAACAAACTATTTTCTGGAGGGACTTGTCCACCTCAAACATCAAACTAAAAACTTCAAATATTTTTATTTTTTGAGGTTTGCAATCGTTCCTACAGCTTTTAACTTCCTTTTTAACTTGAGTCAGTTTCCTTTAGATTACAATAGTAACGGGGTTGAATGTAAATAATAATAATAATAATAATAGTGCTGTCAAATGATTGAACGCATCCAAAATAAAAGTGTTTAAATAATATGTGTATATTTATGTGTGTATGTGTGTGTATGTGTCAGAACTGAAAGAGCCTGGTGACAGTGATGAATCGAGTTTGTGAGCAGGTCTCACAAAAGACTGAGC
>JAUMHE010000061.1:18695528-18708215 GCA_032359235.1 Enteromius mattozi
TAAATTTGCAAACATAAAATCTGATTGTTTCTGATGTTTTGCGTGTGCTCTATGGCTTATATTTGGTTATTTATAGTCTTTCACACATACGTCGCATGTCTTCAGCATGCAAATGATGCATATTTATTTCTGATCATGCATGTAGAGTTTTGGTGCTGAGGCTGTTCATTCTGCGCACTGCATGCTAAATTCAGCAGAAAACATGGTGAAAAGCCCTGTAGGCCAATTTCTGGACAAGCTCTTGCAATATAGGCTTGTATGAAGCAACATAATGCATTGCTGTGGCTCTAACAGGCTGGCAGAAAGAGTTTCTTTCAAATGTGTGTTACATTTAAACAGGTTAACAATTTAACTAACTTTAAATTGCTCAGCAAGCTTCTCTTTGCCTTGATTGTAGTTGAGCTGAAAGAGAAAACTCAATATAAAACTCTTACAAAGCATGCTAATGCATACTATAGTGCTTTTGTTGCTTTATGACTTGCAGTCAGACACATTTCAGAATGCACCGACACAAAATTGTTAATGCATTTGTATTTCACATACTTTTCTGCATATATTAGGCCTCAAATGGGAGATGCATGAAAATGCTTCTGATTTAAGAATAACATCAACAGTTATGTCAATGCTTAGTTGCAAACATAAAATCTGGTTGTTTCACACATCTCGCATCTGCAGCATGCAAATTATGCATATTTATTTATTTTATTTATCTAGTAAATGCATCTAAATTTAAGAATGTTTAGATATTTTGACTGGAAAAAAGTGAGGCTGTTTGTACAGTGCAATGCATGCTAAATTCAGAAGAAAATAGTTTTGAAAGTACTGTAGGCTAATTTATTTAACCTTTTGCAATGCAAGCTTGTTTGAAGCAGGGTTAATGCATTGCTTTGGAAGTACCGGTGGTGTGATTAAAGATGAATGTAACATCTGATTGTTTCTGACATCTGTTCACAAGCCGATATCGATCCGCTCGGTTGCTCTTATCCATGGTCTGTCGAACCCAACCTCATTCTAGCTGACCTTACAGGATCCAGTGAATATGACAGTATTGATAAGAGTGCATCGATGGACACAAACAGACCCTACATTAGAGCTCTTATGCAATGCAGAGGATGTCATTTGAAGGTTTGTTCTGCTTTAGCTGCCTCTAGTCGGCGAGTTATTGGACACACAGTCGCTGATGGAGGTGCATGTGCTTCAAAACGCGGCCTGCAGAGACGCACAGACCGCTGTTCTCAGCATGCGCTGTGATAACCGTAATCGCTGGTGTAATGCGCCGTGTTTGAAAGCACATCCTCAAGGTTTTATGAATAGCAGGGTGTCCCCTTCAAGCCTATGAGGTCATTGGTATGGCTCGGATCAGGCGGGAGAGGAAGCACGCCTGTCATGGTAAAGATAGATCAGCTGCCGAGCGTGTGATTGAGAGCGCGCCAACATCAACACCGGCACGTCTTGGCTTGCAAGGCCTGCGTTTCCAAGAGCGTCCCCCAGCCTGCAAACTGCAGGCTGCAGATTCATACGGTTCACTAGATAAACCAACATGCAAACAGCAATGAAAGCTCACCCAAATGCACAAAGCGTGCATGCTTTAAAAGTTTGACATGCACGTGCGAAAGCAGCCTTTAAAACCAAACGTGACAGCTGTCAGTTGAGCCGCCGGCTGAATCTCGGTCTCTAACTTTAGCTCGTCTCCATGGCAAACCCACAGCAAATCCAGTTTAGGATATGCATGGCGATATGGAATGCTGTGAAAGCGTATCTGTTCTATCTCTGCGTCCAAGATCTTTGCGGTTGCGAGATTCAGTCGGACCTCCCTGAATTCTGGGAAATCTGGATGTGCTGTCACTAGCTTGTACTTATGTTTACACGGTCCTCACAGAAGCGAGATGTCTTTTTTTTTAAGATTTGGCGCTGACAAGAAGGAGCTGGCATTCATTATCTTGGATTTCTGATGAAAAGTTATTTATTTAAAGCTGGTGTGTATTTTTTTTTTTGCATAGTAAACCATACATGGCTCCAGACAAAAGAGAGGAAAAAAGTATAATAATAATAATAATATAATAAAAGAGAAACAATTAAATTAAATTAAATTAATGTTTATTTGGTTTTAATTAGAGGCCCTTAGAAACGCTAGAGAAGAGTTCTACCGCTAGACCATTAAAGCACAAGAAGTAGATTTTATTATTAATATTTCTATATATATAATAATATAGTAACTTTGTCGCCATGGACCCGCGTTCGCTGCCTGTAGTTACGCAACTGGCACACAGACATGTATTGTGTGTAAACCAACAAAAACTTTTATTTTGTATGCGATTAATTGCGATCTAATCAAAAGCTTTAGATATAATTCATGAACTGCTAACTCACGAGTAAATTTGAAGCTGCTTGTAAACTCTTTTGACTGATTAATTTAATAAAAGGTTCATAAGAATGATTTATTTAAGGGAGTGAACTGCTCATAACGAATCACCGAGTGACTCTGATTCTACCAGATAACTCACCTCCGAGCGAACTCCATTCTGTGCGCCAACTCTTTTGAATCGGCTCATAAGAATCATTTGCTCGTGAACCAAACATCACAGTTCGCGCCGTTTTTGTTTAGACGCGGGAACCTGAAGAAATCTGACAATACAGACGATGTATTAATGACGATTAGAAATTAGGAGCGGTACTATAAGTTATCCGTTGGTGAAGCTGTTAAGTTACTTCTTTCTGAAAGAGTGTAAACTGGAAAAAGTGGAGTCTTCTAACTTTTCTAATCAGGATTTTTGCTAGCATAAAAATGGCGGTAAAATCCCACTAAAACTGTTAAATTCATACATTTATAAGTGTGAATTGTATTAAATGGCGACGTAGCAGCTAATTTTGTGCATGAATGTACTCTATGTGTGCTGGAAATAGGAGTATTAACTTTAACCGAAGCGGCTAATTTTGTTTCAATGTCACGTGACCTGCCGGGAAAGCTGACGCACAAGATTTTTTTTTTTAAATTCCAGTCCTCAATGGAGTAATTACAAACATAGTTCAATCAAAAATAAAAAGAAATTCTGTCATCGGTTATTCAAAGGCATGATAGTGAGTAAATGATGACAGAAGCTATTCCTGTAAACCGGGCTGATATTACAGCAGATATGAAGCCTGTTTATTTTGAGGAGTGTAGAGAGCGCTGTGGTGATGTGTAGTTACTCCTGGTGTGTTGACGGATGGGATTACTAAAGATGAAGTCGTGGTTGTGAGAGCATTATGTCCACGTCCGTCAGCGCTTGCTGCGATCTGCGTTAATTAGCGTGAATCTCTCCGCGTGATGTACGACATGTTCTCCGCCGGCAGTGACAGCTGATGCTGTTTTGTATGAAGATCAGTCACGTATCACAATATTCCATTAGAAAGTGTCACGCGAGCAACGCGCTTCTGTCAAGACTACAGCTTCATGCTGGATTTAGAGGGATTGCACATAATGTTCTGAAAGTTTGGGTACAGCTTTGCAAATGTGTGACCTGGATCACAAAACCAGTCATAAGGGTCAATTTTTGGAAATTAAGAAATTATATGGTTTGTTAGGATCGCACAATATTTGGCTGAGATGCAACTAATTAAAAATCTGTAATCTGAGTGTGCTAAAAAATGTAAATATTGAGTTCCTAGAAATGTATATTATCAATGAAAAAATAAGTTTTAATATATTTACGGTAGAAAATTTACTTAATATCTTCATAGAACATGATATGCACTTAATATCCTAATGATTTTTGGCATAAAAGAAAAATCTATAATTTTGACCCATGTATTGTTGCTAAAATATACCCATGCGACTTAAAGCTATTTTTGTGGTCACATATGATATAATAGCTAATTATTACTAATTGATTATTATTAGTTTTTAAATAAACCCCTGACCTTAAAATTTTGTCCTCGTATGCATTTTCCGGATCCATGCATGTGGAAGTATTGTCTTTTTTGGTCAAGTAGGCTGATTACAAATACAGTACAAATTTGAAATATTATTGCAATTTAAAATGGCTGTTCTCTATGTGAATATATTGTAAAATTAAATGTATTAATGTGATTAAAGCTGAATATTCAGCATCATTACTCCAGTCTTCAGTGTCACATCTTTCTTCAGAAGATGCTGAAGAAACTGATTATTATCGATGTTGAAAACAGTTCTGGTGAATATTTTTGTGGAAACCAATACATTTTATTCTTAACACTTATTTGAGGAATAGAAATTTAAGCTAAAAGATAAGTATTTACTTGAAATAGAAATGTTTTGTAACATTATAAATCTCTTTGCTGTCACTTTGATCAATGTAACTCACCCTTGCTGAAAAAAAGTATTAATGTCTTTCAAAAAATTATATGTAGAAATGGAAGTAGAAGCATATTATTGTCAAAATGCTTGGCTTTCAGAACTGTTTACTTCAAACAGAAGGCCGAGCTCCTGACTACAAATTATAGGTTGACAAACAATCTCCCTCAAATTGCATGTTTTGCTATGGCCTAACAATAAAGAAGGATTTGGGGTTTTTCTCACCACTGGACGCTTGCCTTTTCTTTGTCTTTTTGTTTGTCAAGCAGTTTTTTTGGAAAAAACAGCTCTGTTTTACAGTATTGCACCTTCTTCTTCAGTAAATCATATCTCTCAGAAACAGATTCAGTTGTTTGATTTTACAGTCTCAGTCGCCCAGAAATAGTGCTTAGTCTATAAATAACAAGTCTTATCCATTTGTTACACAATATTAGCATTGCTTTTTTTCACTGTGCTTGCTGCTTGTGTTTATTTTAAACTCTAATTATTATGTTTCTGCATTAAATTCAGCTGAAAACACTACACACTCCATTTAAACTTTATATTGCTGATCATTTCTTTGACATGCATCTATTACACATTGTACTTAAAAATCTCCCTTTGACTTACAATAACAGAATTCTTTCAGAATGCAATGAAATAGTTGATCTGTTTACATCCATTTGCATTCTGAATTGTTACTGATTGCTTAATTTTTGCTCCAATTGGAAAATCTTCAGCTTGTAGACATTGAGAACTTGTGGAGAAAAATCTCTTAATAGCATTTAATTTCTAAATTTACATGAAACCTGCTGTTTGCAAATGGGTATTTCTAAGGTGACTTTACATAGCTAAGTTAAGGCTGCTCTGTGCATGCTCGAAATTCAGTGTAAAGGCACAATGCTGCATAAAATCCAGACTAAATGAGGCTTTTTCAGACCCACCTCAGCCCTTAGCATCAGAGCATACAGTTACAGTTGCTGAGAAAATGCATTTATGCCAGCATTAAACAGTATAAATTCCACTTTAGAAGCGCGTCTGTGCTGCCTTTTCTGTGTAATCTTGCTAAATGTACTATATAACTCCTAAATGCATGTTCATGCAGCTTGTAGACTGACTCTCAGAGTTAAACCTGCTTCTTCAGTGCGTGTCATTTTTACTTTTCCCCGTTTTGCTCGTGTGTGATTCTTCTAGCTTGCATGTGTGAAATGCTCGTGGCCGTATGGGGCTGGACAGAGCGTCTCGCTGTATTATAAATATCCACCTTCAAAGACAGTGGAGCTGATATGTGGAATTTAGTGAATATTCGTGCTTAAAGAGGCGTCAGGTTTGCTTTTTCAGTCGTATTGTCAAGAAAGACTCGGTCACGTAGGTGTGCTGGAGATGGAGAATGACAGACAGGTGGTGACCTCTCAATCTGAACTTGAACTTGTGGGTTTCTGCATGCTATTTTCTGCATAGATATTTCCATGTCCTGAAGTAAATCTTAGTGATGCTTTTTAATGCAAAACCTGCTGCTGTGGTTTTCAGGATGCTTGCCAGGGTCATAGTTTACTTTCTGGTGTGAAAAGAGTCCTTCACCTTCCCTCTTTTGTGAGAATCGTATGCGCAAGTTGTATTTTAGGTCAATATTATGGCATTGTCTAAATGCACATCCTTTAAACAAACCCGAATCCCGCAGAATGCGGCTTGAGACTGCTGTTCCTCTGGAGAAACAGCAGCAAAGATTACCATAATTAAAAATAATGACCGTTTGGGCTTTGTGTTTCCTGGCCTACATTATGGCCCACATACGGCCTTCGCGTTCCAGATGAAAGTGTTTCCTTCTGTCTTTGTTCAGGTAAGAGCTCCAATGTCTGTCCAAACACTCTGAGCTCAATTTCCACTCCATGAGCCGCAGAGGAAGAGCTTTAGCCTCGGCTCTTGGCATTTTCTGGCGAATTCAACCCCCTTCTAACACTTATCATCAAGCATCTTTCTTTCTCTGCTGACGTTAAGCTTATACACAAATATATAAAGTTTGAAATCACAGGTAAGAGGCGTTTGTCCTGTTGGTCAAGTGCAGGTTTAGCACTGTCCATTACAGTCTGGATTGCTGAAAATGCATTTATAGCATTCCTGCCAAAAAGCTTGCGGATGCTTTTCTTGTTGCTGTTTCTTGGCCTTTTTTGGCTACGTTCATCCTGAAACGACAGTTTGATGGTATTTTAAACAAAAAAGAAAGGCACTGTACTCGTACAAATGTCCAGTTGAGCCTTGACCCGAAGTTGTTTTATGGTGGCACTGGTTATAGGTTTTGGCTTGGCTGGTTTTTTTAAAAATTTTTATTTTTTTTTACCCCTAACCCGAAACATTAAGCTTTGAATTGTAACTCATTCCTCACCAAAATATCCAAATTTGTGTGTGTTCTGGAGAGTTGGGAAGTCTTATTGTAAATTTTCTGATTAAGATTGTGATTTGTTGTCCAGGTTTTGCTTTGCTTGTTTATTATTATTAATAATAATAATAAAAATAATAATAAGTTATTTGTTTTTAAATGTCCAGGTTTTGCTTTGCTTGATTAATATTTAATAATAATAATAATAAGTGATGCTTTTTAAATGTTTGAATGAATTAAATAATAATTCTAATAATAATAATTTATTATTCATAGTAGTAGAAGTAGTAGTATAGTATTATTTTAATAAACATGATATTACTAAAGAAGAAATTTAAACAAAATAAGAAATATTAATATTACTATTATTATTTCACTATTTATTATTTCACTGTTATGTCTTAATTTCTTCATTTTCATTTTTCCATATCATGATTTCACTTTTAATTTTGATTAAAGACAGCGTAGCAATCATCCTAAACACCCTAGCAACCACTCCAAGCACCTTAGCAACCGCTCTGAACACCCTACATTGTAGCAGCCCCAGCGAGGTTTGCTCAGGCAAGCAGAGCTTATGTTCTCGTCAGAAACTGTACAACCGGAGTGTCATATTGGCTTAGTCGATGTGACAGGACGTTTATTAAAGTGTTTTTTAACAGTGTCTGCTGTTGTTGGGGTTTGTGGTTCAGCAGAAGATCAGTCTAACAGCTCCGTTCGAATCAAATATCAGTCAATGGTTTGAGCAGACGCTTCTGCAACCACCAGTGCATTTCCTTCCCATCATTCCCTGTCCCCCGTTTTCTCTTTGAACAGTCCCGCAGCCTCAGTGAGTGACAGACGGGAGGGTAATCAGTTTTGTCCTGCTCTCGTTCATGAATTGAGTTAAGACAGTCCTGAATGTAAATGGCTCTTGGTGTTTAAACAATGTTCACTTCACATGCTTTGTGTATGATCCTCTGTGTTTGTCTGATGGATCTCTGTGTGGTTTCAGGCAGGCTTGATTCGCACTGATGATGAAGAGTTCTTCATCGAGCCGCTGGAGAAGGGCCAGCAGGAGGTGGAGGTCAAAGGTCGCGTTCATGTGGTCTACCGAAGGTCGGCCATCAAAAGGGAAAAGGAACAGAGGCGAGATGACCTCCACAATGAAGGTAAGCAGAGGTTATCAAATATCTAATTGCATTGCATTTATTTATTTATTTTTATGATTTTATATATATATATATATATATATATTTAACATTTTATAATTGTGAATTGTGAAATAAAAATAAATAAATAAAGCAACAAAAAATAATTATTAATATAGTTATTATTAATAGAAAAACATTTATTACTATTATTGTTACTAAAATAGAATAATGTATTATAATACAAAAAAATATACAAAAAAATCATAGTTTTATGTATTGTATTACTTTTATTCATTTGAATTAAAATAGCTACTTAAAACAGTAAAGAACATTAATAATTTTATTTTACAGTATTGTAAAACTATAATCCTAAATATTTTACTTTTTAAAAATATACTTAAATATTGTAAAATTATAATAATTAAACAATATAAAATAAGATATAAAATAAGATATAGAAAGTACTTAAAATTCTTATTAAAAAAACTCTTCAATTTTCCATATTGTGATTTCCATTTAACCCAACTTAATCATTTTGTTTAATTATTAACTCTTTCCCCCCAGAGTTTTTAAAAAAAGTTGCCAGTCACCCCCAGCAGTTTTGATGATTTTCACCTAAATTTGATGTCCTTCAGAATATTTTTTCTGCTATGCTTATATGAACATATTATATATCAAAACAAACCAAGCCTCTGCTTTCAAACATTTTATTCTATTTTTATGTGTTCATGTTTTATCATCACTTGAATACAGATAGGTTTCATCAGAAATACAACATTTTGGACAAAAAACTAAGAAAAATGCATTTTTATCAAAGTAGTGTGTTTTCAAGCAAAATACATTAAGGTATCATATTCTGTGACCTGTAAATGATTATATGAATAAATGAAATTGCATTCACTAAACAGAACAAACACTTTTGCACACGTTTATGCACACACACTTATACATGTTCACACACACACACAAAGACATTTAGGCTTCTGTGTCTGTAAAGGCATCTCTGTCACTGACAAGCCTACTTCATCACGATTGGATTTAAAATCGTCAAAACATGATCTACACGCATGATCTACATATATGATCTATATTATGATCTATATTATATCTGATCCTTCCATTTATGACGATCGTCTTTTTTTCCGAGCGATAGATCTGGGAAGTCCCGTAACTCATTCAGGACATGCGCTAGGGCTTTCCTTACTGTAATACACCTACAACAGGGATTGCTGTAAAAACTCGTCTTTGGCGGGGAAGCGTTGTAACCCAATTCACGAGATATCTCGTCAGTGGCAGGGAAAGAGTTAAATATAACATATCTGACATATCTGAGAGTTACTGCATGCAATACTGTATGTTCCGACATTTCTGACATTTTTTGTCACCTTGTATGATATTCATCTTAGCTTCGACTCTGAATTGTGGATGCTTCATCAGTCTATGTCACATTCTGACATCTTTATTGACACACGAAATTGAAATCAAGCAAGCATGTGCGCAGAAGATCCAGATTTATTGCTCTGTGAATAAAGTGAAGGGACTGAGAGCCTCTCTGTGAATTTAAATGCACATTATTGAAGCGCTCGTACCACATGCTGCACTCAAAAGCTGCTGAAGCAGAAACTCTGGAAGCTGTCATGGAATCAGTGGAGGAAGTCAAAGATCTTTTACTATAAGAGCACCTCGATGGTGCTGTAAATTCTGTTCCGCTTCTGCAGAGCGCCAGCGGTCGAACCGACCGGAGCATCTGCTTTCACAGGTTACGTCCGGTCCAAAACCTCTGTGAAACCAATAGAGAAAATCAAACGATCTTTCACTGGCCTGACAGATCATGAACGGCATGCCTGGTTATGTTTAGTATGTTTGTTTAAAACCATGGCACAGTGATGCAAATGCTATAGAACTTTAATATAGTGTATACGCAACCTTTTAAAATTGTGGGGTCAGTAAAATTTGTTTTTGTTTTTATTAAAGAGATTTATACTTTTATTAATCAAGGATGTATTGAATTGATCAAAAGTGACAGCAAAGATATTTATAATGTTGTAAAAGACATCTATTTTAAATAAATGCTGTGCTTTTGAACTTTCTGCTTATCTGTGGAATGAAAATGTATCACAGTTTCCACAAAAATATTGAGCAGCACGACAGCATTGATAATAATCAGAAATGTTTCTTAAGCAGCAAATCAGCATATTAGAGTGATTTCTAAAGGATCAAGTTTGAATTTTTATTAAAGACACCTTAGTAACCATCATAAACACCCTAGCAACCACTCGTTACATACATCGTTTGCGCGACATTGAAGACTGAAGTAATGATACTGAAAGTTCATGTTTGATCACAGAAATAAATTTGATTTTAACAGATATTTACGTATAACAGATATATTTTGAATTAGTAAAATATTTCACAATTTTACTGTGTTTTTAATCAATGAAATGCAGCCTTGATGAGCACATGAGACTTCTTTTTCTTTTAATATTGAATGATCACCGTATTTATGTGCTGTGTCACAATTCAAAGTATTCCATGAAACTTCCTCCTTAAAAACTCTGTGGTTTGTTCAAAACTTTCTAGATGGTTGCTTCAGCACTTCTGCTATTTCTAAATGACACTAAACCGTCACTTTGTCTGGTCTTCGTTTCCCACGAAAGCCTCTGTGCATTAATTATTTACTGAGAATTCATGTCTCACTGTCCCGTGGACCTTCATTTGGACAATGATGCAAGTGATATGAAATAGTAGAAGTGGTAGAAAGGTGTCAGTTTGTGTTGTTTATCCTGTGATAGATGTTTCCGTGTAGGTATCAGTGTACTCGAAAACTTTATAAGATATACACGAGAGCGATGAAGAAACATGGAGAAATACAGAGTGGAACAAGACGAGGTAGAACTTTGGTTTGTTAGAAGCAATATGAAGAGGAGTTTAGTGATGCCATAATGCAGCCTGAAAGAACACTAATAATCATAACATATGGCAAAAGCATATGTTGGTTTATGTCTGAAATGTCCAGTAATTTTGTATGGTGCTTTAATGCTCCACACCTGTATCAGAGAAGTCCAGAGAGAATAATGATGCTCAGTAGTTAAAGTCTAGAGCGGCCTGCAGCTCATTTAGCGCTGACGTCTGTGAAATTATGGGAGAACGTCAAAGTAAATAGCATATGTCTTGAGTTTTATGGAGAGATGTGCCAGAGGTCTCGAGGTTTCTTCACTATGATATTTACCTTTCTTTTGCTGTAATAGAATTTGTACTTGACCTTCTGGTGTCTGAGAGTTCTAACCTTCAGTTATGCTTTGATTTGATCATTTTTTCTTTTAGTTATTCTAGTTTTGCTTCTGCGTACTGAATTCTTCATATAAAATATTAATAAATGTTAAATAAGCCTAGTCAGCTGCTGGTTTAAAAGCATAAATACACACCAGGGTAACTCGAACTAAAACCATTTTAAAAAGAGATTCCTTTAAATAAATGTAAATATTTTTAATTTAGTTCAACTTAAAACTAAAACTGAAATAAAAATATTTAGATTTATATAGACATGTATATTTCCAACAATAAAAAACAACAAATTTATTACAACCTTAACTAAAATTAAATGAAAATGGAAAATATATTAATGAAAACTAAACTAAAAATAAAATAATATTAATATTAAATAATAGAAATAGTGTACTTAAATAAAAAAAGAGTTTAGCTTGACTTACTTTAACTAAAATTGAAATGAAATTGGAAAATATATATATATAAAAACGGATACAAATATATGAATAAAACTATAATATTATCTCAGATGAGCTTAAATAAGATTTCATTTGATGAACTAAAGTTTAACTTGATGGACTAGAATAAATAAAACTAAAACTGAAATAAATATTAATAAAAAAATATTATATTAAAAATATATATTTATATTAACATATAAAAAAAAGTGGCAAAAACACAATTAAATAACTTCAACTTTAACTAAAATGAAAATAGAAAACATAAAAATAAAACCAAATTCAAAATATTAATGCAAACTATAATTAAAAATTAAAACTGGTGCACAAAAATATTAGGTAAAAATATTGCGTCGTTAAACATCAAACTTAAAACTCACAAGCTGTATCTTCTGCTTGTATGCACTTCCCTTGTTTTGAAATGCAAATTCATTCTGTTTTAGTCTTTGAAAGAACATTTAATGTTTCACGTCTGTGTTCATTATGAATAATGTGGCTTGTGATCTGGGACGCTTCAGGCTTTCTCTGTGAAGACGCCAGATGGCAAATGCTCCTGAGATATATAAGCAGAAATCCATGTTTTATAAGTAATGTTTTCTTTTTCTTTCATGGATTTCTTTTTGCAGCTCAAGCTGTTTGTGTTGACCAGCTTTTCTGTAATCAGGACTCATTTGGGGGAAGATGCTGTGAATTGTCTCATTTGTTGCATACAGCAGTTTAAAGCAGAACCCATTGTTTGCATTGCAGTAAATCTCTCATATTTTCAGTCACAGACTTTGGTATCGCCGAGCTGCCCAACGCTCTCAGCGCTCTGGAGGAGAAGCTCTTAGAGACGGAGCGCAAACGCAGACACGCCAAGAAAGACGACTACAACATCGAGGTGCTGCTGGCCGTGGACGATTCGGTTGTGCGCTTCCACGGCAAAGAGCACGTGCAGAACTACGTCCTGACGCTGATGAACATCGTAAGTGACTGATTTCAGAAAGGGTTTTATTGCCACGTGTGTATACCCACACATAAGGAATTCGTCTTGGTGTTCAGCACTTCCAATGCAGAAAATACAAACATATACACTAAATGTAGATGTATACAGTAGTCAACATTTGAAGTGGATCATAAAAGTTCATCAAAGTTGTCCTAAGACAAGAATGGGTATTGTTTTTG
>JAUMHE010000061.1:18723029-18739820 GCA_032359235.1 Enteromius mattozi
GACCATTATCTTGGTTATTTGCCCAATATTGACAATCTCCTTCCTGAGTTGGGATTCTCAATACGTGTTCTTTTGTGGTAATGTTGCAAGCTGTCCTGTGACAATGTCTGTTGGATCTGTCTGCATCAGGCAGGCAACAGGGTATCATGGGCTCATTTATGACTTCCTCTTTGTGGAATTCAGGTCCTCATGTTTCAATGTTCCGATCAAATCTTAAGTGTCTGACTCCCTCTGATGCACTACATGCTTAAATAATTTTTGCACAGAAATGATCATGCAGTACATAAAGAACCTGCTTCTGTGGCGTTTGACTCATGAGTGCAGGTCATATCTGACGTGACCTCTAATACCAACACACACTAAAGGTCAGAGGTCAGGCGGTGTCTCGGGCCACCTGTGTGCTCCGTGATGAAGTGCATCTCTCTGTTATCAGCAGCAGGTGTCCTTGTGTGAGGATGAATGACGCGGACACTGAACTTCACCTGCTGACCACTCGCTCCGAGCCAGCGCTGGCCGAGCTCCAGACACATCTGTTACAGCCCTCACTGTCTGACAAACAGCTCTGCATCACATGATGTGTTTACTACACGCAAGATTTCAGAGAAGTAATTAACAATGAGCACTGTTTATCTGCTGGTTAACACTTCATGTGATGTCAACTGGAAGAGAACACTTCATAGGCAGAGAATCCTATGAAAGACTTATTATGAAACACTGATGGATTGTTCATGATGAAACCAGGGTTGAATGTTAAGTGCAATTTGATTTCGTGTATATTTATATATATATATATATATATATATATATATATTTGTGTTAAGTGCTGTTTAATCACAATTATTTGCAAAATAAGTTTTTGTTTACATATGTGCTGTGTAGAGTTTGTTTGCAAAGAGATAAAGAACAGTTTTCTTTATTTTTCAAAAATTGTTTTTTATTATCTTAGTATGTTTTTATAGTGTTTTTATGATGTTAGTTAACTGCATTGTTTAGTTATTTTTTTAACTGTATCAAAATAACCCAATTGCAATTTGATAGATTAACTGAAATAAATGATAAACTCATACACATACACAAACACATTCAGCATATATTTAAAAAATATTTACATGCTAGTCATATAATAAATATATTTAAAATATATACATAACAATTTTATTAAATATATACATGCATGGGTGTGCATTTATAAAGGCATAATACATATACACAGTACACACTCAAATAGTACCTAAACAATATATATATATATTTCACCAATGAATAACTTGAAATGAATAAATCTTTGAAAGAAAGTCAGTTACACATCAATTAACTATTCTAGAGCGTTTCAAACTCAGCTCACATATTAATGTGGTGTCTTTGATCAAACTGACAGGTTCAGTCCCTGAGATCTTGTCTTTGGTTCCCTGCTGAAACAGAAGCTTTTCAATTAAAGATTTACAACATATGGCAAAACAGCAGAAGGGCTTTGTGAAAGAGACTGGGTTTAGTGTTAAAACCCCAGAGAAAATCACATCAAATCCACTCAACAATAAACCGTCTCACATGCCTCAAAAAATCTAATAAGATTAAACAATTACAATTTCTTTCATTTTTAAAGCTATTTTAAAGCTTTTTTACTATAATGCAAATAGTAATCTCATTCTCATCACTTTAACATAAAAATTGATGCATTTCAGTACTAATTGATTTATTCATCTGTCATCATACTGTATGAGACGCAACACAGAGTTTGTAATTAAAGCTTTGAGTGAAGCTAGATTTCCCTTCAGTTCCTGCCTGAGTAAATACAGACTTAGTTGTATGGATACAAAACATGTTGTCTCACGCATGACAAATTTTAATAACATCATAAATGTGGAAAAAGTGCTATAAAAGAAATCAAGCACACTTTAATCAGCGCTTGATTAGGAACTAATGAACTTTTGTCTTTGTGCTGCTCGTTAATGTAGAAACTTGATGAAGTAAATGAGTGTTTGAAGGGTCCATCAATTACTGCATTTAGTGTTTATGAAAACGTATTACTTTACCACGCATTATGAACTGAAATTGATTAAAGAATAATTAGAAGCAGCACACTGAGAGAGAAGACCGTCATCACTATAACGTGTGTGTGTGTGTGTGTCTCGCTGTGTATGTGTGTGTGAAAAATCTTTAACTGTAATATGTCAACCAAATATAACAAAATTTTGAACCCGGCTTTATTCAGTGTAAAAATGCATTTTCTAGAAATTTGTGAAAATTTGTGTTTTTAATTAGTGCCTTATTTGCATACATAAACAACATTTGTAATGCAAAAATGAATGTGTACTGTAATTAATTTGAAAAGTATTTTAAAAATTCACTTTTCTAAATTGTAAACGAAACAAAGAAACTTAATTTTTAAGCTGAATTCAATGTGTTTCTTCCTATTTCTTTGCACTTATTTAATTTACTAGCAATTATTGAGTTTATGCATCATTGTTTTTTCAGTGTACTTACACATTTTAGCCTGTTAATCTATGATGTTTTTGTCATTATTCCCAGATTTAGAATTAGAACTGTATGTTACAGTATAACTGTAATTATGTGTTACATTTCCCCCTGTCTAGGGGCTGTGGTAAAGACGTAACATGAAAAAAATAAAAAGGTTTCGGAGGTCATCAGTCCTGTCCCAGCCAGCAAACAAAACATAGATTTAGACTACAGTTATTTTCTTTTATTGACTCTGATTTCAACAAAAATAACACAACAAAGAGGGGACCAGGCCAAAACAACAAACAAAAGAACTCTAAGCTTTGGGAGGACTACTCTAACTTACCTGAGAAAAGAAAAGGCAAATAAACAACATAACTTTTACCTCACTCCCTAACTGACTAAAAACAGGAGAACACAATTAGCAAAAGAAAAGGTTGTCCACCTCTCTACAGCTCCCCTAATTAAAAAAAAAAAAAAGGTTAACAAAGGGATTTGAACTATATAATTCAACAGAGACAAACTATAACAGGTTGTATTGTCTAACAATGGAATCTCTTAGTAAAAGAAAACAAGGCATTAGGCCTGTCAACTACACAGGCACAACAATCAGATGCTGGGGCAGGAGGAAAGACTCTCAGCTTCCTGGCTTTGCACCTATATCTCCCATCTCATCAACCAATCAGGTCACCCCAAGAGCTTAGTGTCTCACTGATTCATCTGTGACCTTTGGGCTGCTCATGACTTCATCTTTCAGTTGTCATCTAAGAAGTCAGTGCGTCTCAGGTGACTGATGAAGATGATGAAGATGACACTTTCGTCGTCTGCAGATTTCTTCTGCTTCACTGCACTGATGCAGAAATCATAGATCGACATCTGGACACAAAAGACCTTTTATCTTTTAACTCGTCACATTTTGACGCTTGGTCAAGAACCTTTTGCGCCGCTTTTTGAAGCTCAAGGTACCCCTTTTTAGTTGCTTTTCGACATGAAGGGTCCTCCGTTGTTTTAAATAGGAAACCCTCAGCATCAATATGCTGACGCGATAATTTTTTTAATTTTATTGTCATAATTAAAATATATATTGGGTAAAAACAATGGCATTATTGCATATATGTGGGGGGGTGAGCTTCAGAAAGCGACGCAAAAGGGTCTTGACCAAGTGTCAAAATGGGAGTTGGAGTGAGACTGTGTTGTTTCACAGGTCACTGATAACATAAAGGCGACTGGACAAATGCATGAGATTTTAATGCAGCGCATCGATTCAACTTATTGATGTATTTTGCTTTGGAGAGAATGTGAGAGAGTATATATATATACATACACACACATACATACATATACACACACACACACACAGAATAACTATTAATAATAGTATTTTAGTAATAGTACTGCCACAGAAAAAAATGACTGATTTTAATGGAGTAAAAAAACTGTGAAAATGCTACGGTAAAAACCTGTTAAATGGTTAAAGGTAAATTCCTGTAAAATTTACAGGGACAAACCGTAAACTGACATTCCCAGAATTTTTTTTTACAGTATATAATAATAGTATTTTCTTCATATTATCTTTACATTTTTATTAATTCAAAGAAGAAAATTTGTCTATTTCAAATAAATAGAATAAATATTTATTTGAAATAGAACTCTTTTGTTAGATTTTAAATATCTTTACTGTCTCTTTTGATAAAATTTTCTTGATTAATAAATCGATCGATCAATAGATAGATAAATAGGTAGATCTATCAAAAGGTCAACTGTATGCATTCAGATTTTTTATTATTTTCTTCATAAATAAACTTCCCGTAAAGGCATTTACAGACTTCATGATTGTCATGTCCATTTAGCAAGAAGCTTATCATAATTTCATGAAATGTTTTTATTTTGAATGAATTCACTCAAAAACTATTTAGGAAATAAGATTTATGTATTTAAATTGCATATAAAATTTCCATAAATTTGGATAATAGCATTTTAACATAAACAAACCAAACTTTTGTTTAAGTTATATATAACCTGAATTTATTAAAATAATCAGATTTTTAACGTATTATTTTTAATAGTTTAGAATCAGCATAAATATTTCTTTTAATTATTTAAATATATTAAATTTACTTAGTTCAAAAGTATAAACTTGCTTAAACTATGGCTAGCTGGGAAAGCAATATTCAATTAGTTACATAGCATGAGATAATTTGGATTTATTAACGTCTTGGTTACATATGTAACCCTCGTTCCCTGAAGAAGGATACCAGAACTGCACTACCTCGGTAACTGGAGCACTGGGACGTCTAAGAGGACGTGCGGAAGTCAGCCTTCCCGTAGGAGGTTTAAGACGGATACACATTTATCATGAACTTTCAATGCATATGGAAAATAGGAGGTGATTGAACCCTCATGGACGGCAGACTGCCTCTAACGGTTCTCACAGGATTCATCGTATCAAGGGCCTGGCGCCAGAGTTGTGGGAACCTTGGGCACATAGCCGGGCCGTGGCCTCAGAGTTAGCTGGGAATCCTCAGGCCCGAACTCTAGGCACGATTCGTCGACCGAAAATGCCTGCAGGTCCCCTACCCTCTTGATGGAGGCCAATGCGAGCAGGAGCACGGTTTTCATTGAAAGAAACTTCAGCTCTATTGCTGGCAAAGGCTCAAATGGGACCTGTTGTAGTGCACTTAGTACGAGAGAGAGGTCCCAAGAGGGTACAGTAGAGGGCCGTGGATTCAACCTTCTGGCCCCCCTAAGGAACCTGATGACCAGGTCGTGCTTACCCACACTTCTCATTGAGAAGAACACCACTCGATGAACAGGTTCCATTTCAACGCGTAGGCAGCTCTCGTAGAAGGCGCTCTCGCAGAAGAAATAGTGTCAACTACCGCTTGGGGTAGGTCACCTAGAACCTCCGCGTCCCGTCTAGGGACCAGACATGGAGTTTCCAGAGGTCTGGACGCGGGTGCCAAAGGGTGGCCCGTCTCTGAGTCAGGAGGTCCTTCCTCAGAGGAATCGGCCAAGGAGGGGCTGTCACAAGGAGCATGAGTTCGGGGAACCAAGTCCTGGTGGGCCAGTAGGGGGCTACCAGCAGGACCTGCTCCTTGTCCTCCCTGACCTTGCACAGGAACTGTGCTAGAAGGCTCACTGAGGGAAACGCATATTTGCGCAGACCCTGCGGCCAGCTGTGTGCCAGGGCGTCCTTGCCGAGGGTTCCGTCGGTCAAGGCATAAAACAACTGGCAGTGAGAGGTCTCTAGAGAGGCAAACAGGTATACCTGAGCGGCTCCGAACGTCTCCCAAATCAGCTGGACCGTCTGGGGATGGAGTCTCCATTCGCCGGGGAGTGCAGCTCGTGACAGCTCGTCGGCTGCCTGGTTGCAGACACCCGGAACATGAAGTGATCTCAGATGCTTCCGACTCCATAGGAGGAGGTGGCGGGCAAGCTGTGACATGCGACGGGAGCGCAGACCACCTTGATGGTTGATGTACGCCACGGTCACTAGTACGTGTCTGCCCTGTAAGCGCCTCTTGAGACGACCCAGGGCTAGGCGTACTGCCAGCAGCTCGAGACAATTGATATGCCAATGCAGATGATGTTCCGTCCAAACCTCTGACACTGCATGCCTGTTGTACGTGGCCCCCCACCCGGTGGTAGAGTCTTCCGTGAACACAACCGCATGCCTGGAGACCTGCACTAGGGGCACTCCTGCCCGGAGAAAAGAGGCTGGTGTTATCTGAACCCGGAAGGTGCCGCGTTGCCACGCCCACCTCCGCCAGGCGAACTGAATCGCATAGCCGAGCCGGATGGTCCAGAGGAGCCAACGAGACGGTCTGAGCCTGCTCCAGGCTTCTAAGAACCAAACTAGTGGCACCATCGGGACCCCCGGGGTGCCGGTAGTGGGGCAGCAAGGGGAACGCAGGGACCCGGCTGGGGCGTCTTGAAGCCGGTCCGAAGTGGGGTCTGAGTGTGTGCAACTCTTACCTGCGTTCCGGCAGAAGTGAGGCGGGTAGTCCATTGGTTCGTCCTCCCGGTCCTCGAACTGCTGCCTGTAACGAGAGGAGAGTGAGTGCGATACAAAAGCTCTTTTATTGGCCTGTTCACAACACCTCGTCCCCTCGGGGGACCCAGAGATAGAAGAAACTGCTCTTTTGTCGAGATTTTGGGCACCACTGACCGTGAGGCAAGTGGCGGGGTAAAACAAAACAAAAGATTCTCCACCTGGCCCTCCTCCAGGGGAGGGAGTGGTGCGTTCACCATCTCCCGAAGAGCAGCTCCTTCCATCCCTGGGTCGTCCGTCCTAGGGCCGCTTGCACTTCCGCTTGCCACCAGGTTTGGCGGGGGCCTGGACGGGCTGGGCGGCAGCCCTGTGGCCGGCTCCTTGACGCTGCCTGGGTGGAGGCTGCTGCGCTTGCGGTGGAGGAGCGGGGGCGGCAGCAGGGGGCCGCCCTCGGCGATGAGCAGACTGAGGCGGTGCCCGGGTGGAGGCAGCAGCTGGGCACCGCGGCAAGATGTGACGGATGGCCTCCGTCTGATTCTGGGCGGTAGAGAACTGCTGGGCGAAAGTCTCTACCGCGTCGCCGAAGAGGCCGGTCTGGGACACGGGAGAGTTCAAGAACCGGGTCTTGTCCAACTCACGCATGTCTGCCAGACACAGCCACAGATGGCGCTCTTGGACCACCATCGTGGACATTGCTCAACCCAGAGCCCGCGCCGTAACCTTTGTCGCTCGGAGCGCGAGGTCCGTCGCGGTATGGAGTTCTGTTAGAACTTCTGGGTCGTGGCCACCCTCGTGCAGGGCTCTCAGTGCCTTAGCCTGATGCACCTGCAACAACGCCATGACGTGTACGGACGACGCAGCCTCTCCACAAGCTTTGTAGGCATCGCCGACGAATACCTACAGGCCCGGGAGGGGAGCAACGGGTTACCCTGCCAGGAAGTAGAGGCCTGAGGACACAGTTGCATCGCAACAGACCGCTCCACCTGGGGGACCCCCGTGTAACCCCTTAGCTGCACCACCGTCAAGGGTGGTGAAGGAGGATGAGCCACTGGGTCGCTTCCTGGCAGTGAAAGGTGCCGTCCACGACAGAGTGAGCTCATCATGCACCTCCGGGAAGAAAGGCACCGGGGTGGGGCCCTGTGCACCAGCACAAGCCACCCCCAGGTACCAATCGTCCAGCCTTGAGGGTTCAGGACGAGGTGGAGGATTCTACTCAATCCCGACCCCATTGGCGGTCACCGTCAGCATAGCCACCAGCTCTGGATCTGGTGTCGGGCTCGGTCGTACGCCCAGTGGACGCCGCCCTGTCATCTCCAGAGCCTGACTGTCCTTCCGATGAAGCGATCGACATCCGGTCGTCGGGGGGGAGCACCAAAGGTGACAGCTGGTACCCCACTTGGAGGTCCAGGCTGCCCCGTTGGCAGCTCCACCGGTAACGGAGTGCGAGCGACAGGAGGCACTCTCTGAGGAGAGTTGCTGACAGTGATTGTGACCATCGCCCGGCGCCAGGTAACAACTGCATCCAAGAACGCACGGGTGGTACGACATCTTTACAAAGACGAACCACCCATGAGCTAGCTCTTTTAGGCTTTGCTCTTTTAGAAGGCTGAAGCACACAGGGGAGATGGCCACCTGCACACAGCAGTCGGTCACCGACGTGACGTCAGAGTGACCGACTGAAAGGGAATGATAGATATATAAACCAGGCTTTTGTGTATGTAAAACACTTAGAGTTTTCTATCTATCTATCTATCTATATATATATATATTATCTATATATATATTAGTGTATAAAGTGAACAGTAAAGCAACAGAGTAACAGTAAGTACATAATTTTTTCTGCAATGCATACTGGGATCACAAGCCCATTGCTAAAGCTGGACACGTCTCCAAAATGTTCAGTTTTGAATGAACTATTCTTTTAAAAATAATAATATTGTTCTCTGAGCTTCTGAGACCCTTGAGAACGGCATCAGGAACATATAATGTAAACATGCAGATATGTAGTCATCCAGAAATACTCATTCCTCTACTATGATAGACCTCGTGTGCATGATGGATTTTCCTAGACTGAATTAATTCCGCTTAGTTAATCGTTTCAGACATGACAACAAAGACAAACCATTTTACTGTGACACCCAGGATGAACAAATCTTTCTAAACTCTTTAATCTCTGTGTTTCAGGAGCACTGCTCTTCACTGAAACCTCAAAGAAAGCATGTGAAAGCTATTTAATCTGAGGAGGGTTTGTGATGGTATTAGCGTGAGGCTGCAGAAGGAGGTGAAGGTTTCTCTCAGGGTTTAGCGGAGGTTAAGGTCAGTGTTAGGGTTGTTCTGATGATCTCTTTAGTCAGAGTCAGTGGGACTTTAGAGCTTTAAACACCCTGAAAAAAAAATGCAAGCATGAACGTTTTTTTCGTGTGCTCATAATTCACTCAAAAATTAAAACAAACCATATCACTTTACAACAAAGTCTCATTTGTTATCATTAGTTAATGCATTAAATAACACAAACATGCAATGAGAAATATATATGCCATTTATTAACTTTTGTTATTGAAATTTAAATAAATAGTAAGTAATTAGAATGTCTGGGAGTAAAGATATGTTTTCTGCATCATTTTAAAAGTTGTAATAGAAGGTGCAAGAAGCAAAAAAAAAAAAAAAAACCCTGTCAGTGGATCTTAAAGATCTGGAGGATGAAAGAGGAGAAAGAAGATCTGTGAGATACGATGGGGCTTGAATATTAAGAGCTTTGAAAGGACAGGGAGCCGGTGAAGAGAAGCTAATATTGGTCTCACATGATCAGTTTTCTTTGCTCTGGTGAACAACCTTGGAGCAGCATTTTGCTTCAACTGTAAGCGTGCAATACATGATTGAGGAAGACCCAAATATAATCAATTACTGTAATCAAGGTGAGAGGTAATGAAAGCATGAATGACCTTCTCCAAGTCATGAAAAGTCATCTCGAGATGATCCGTAACTGACAAAAACTATTTTTGACAACTGTTTATTTGTTTATTTAAACAAGGTTCAGATTCCAGAACGACACCAAGATTCCTGACCTGGGAAGAGTCCCAGGAGAAGTGATTGTGAAGCTCGTTTATAAGACCACTTCTTAACTTTGGTGGGCCAAAGATGGTTATTTCCATTTTATCTTCATTGAGTTGGAGAAAACCAATTCTTAATGTCCCCAAGTCAGGCCAATAAGGGTTTCATATAAATGAAATGAAACATTACACTTCCTGATTAAAACCTTAACGGACTTAAAACGGATCCTTGAGGCACTCCACAGATAATAGGAGTGACAAATGAAGAGAACTTAATTAACTCAATAGAAGATATGAATTGAACTATTGCAAAGCAATACTCCTGATAACCGTCAAAGAAGAATATTATGATCAACTGTACTGAAGGCAGCTGTAAGATCAAGAAGCAACAGAATTGTATTTTTACCACCGTCAAATACAAGTGAAATGACTTAGAGCAAAGCAGACCCGGTGTGGGCAGAGAAACCATTGGAGAGGATCTGTTAATTTAGATGCACTCAAAAATGAGATCAATTGTGAATATACTTTTCCAAAAGTATTGATAAAAATTTAAGTTTAGAGTCAGGCTGATAATTATCAAGGCAACCTTTATCCAAACCCTGTTTCAGTAAAGGCTGAACAACAGCATGCTTAAAACATTTTGGGACTACCCCAACAACTAGGGATGAATTAATCAATGACTGAATGGCAGTACCAATTTCAGTAAAAGAGGCCTCAATAATCGCTGAAGCAATGGCATCAAGCGAAGAAGCAGTCGGCTGGTAACACTTTATTTTAAGGTGTCATAATACAGAGTAATTACCTAGTAAGTACTTAGTAGTAGCTGTTGTACTTACATAAAACAAAATGATGTTTTTGTACATATAACTAAGTTATGGAACAGTTTGTACTTACAGTTTGTAATTATGGTACTGTTACACAGCTATGTAACCAACAGATTTTTGCTCTAAGCAAAGAAAAAAAAACCTTACTTAATTTTGACTTATCTTTTCTTAAAACAATAATTTGTACTTTTCTAGAAAATCCTTCTTGATTAAAGAATTTATAGCTAATTTTATAGAAACAAGACAAAAAAATCTAAGTAAGAACAGGATTTTTTGCAGTGCATGTCTAGCAGGTTCCAGTGACTTTAAACAGTTCGAACTTACATTCTTGTTCCTGCTGAATGTAGCCTTGGAGGCACTGGATCCTATCTTGTAAATGGAGCCCTTATCTTGGTCTCTGTCCTTCAGCGGCTCTATAAAAGTGTCTCATGGCCTCCTCCTCCTCGCCATCTCAGCGGGAGGAAACATGCTGCCGGCCGTCCTGAAGCTCTGCTGTGGAATCACATACCCACATCTACGGAGCATGGCAGGTGCCTGACCCGAAGCCTCAGCTCGATGCATGAACTGGTGTTTGTCTTGTGTTTTAGTTACGGTGTCTTTGTTTCCTGCAGGTCTGCAGCGAGCAGCTCTGGCTGTGTTCGGCCAGGAGATTGCACACTTGCAGAGCAGAGGACAAATCGCCCTTCCAGCATGGAGCCCTTTGAGATGGACTGAAAGTGAGTCTGTGCATTCATATTTCACTTTAGTTTCCATCCAATCTTCCAGCAGAGGTGCAGTTCAGTTCAAAGGTTAGGAGTCAGTAAGATTTTTTTAAATGGTAAGCTTACAAATCAAGACTGCATTTATTTGATCGAAAATACAGTAAAAATGTGAAATATTATTATAATTTATAATACATTTTTTTGTGTGAATATCTATTAAACTCTAATTTATTTCTGTGATGTTCAGCTGTATTTTCAGCATCATTACTGCAGTCTTCAAAAATCATTCTAATATACTGATTCACTCCTCAAGAAACATTTCTGATTATTATCAATGTTGAAAACAGTTGTGCTGCACAATATTTTTGTGGAAACTGTGATCTGGTTTCACAGATGAATTGAGAGTTCAAAAGATCAGCATTTATTTGAAATGGAAATCTTTTGGAACATTATAAATGTCTTTACTGTCACTTTTGAGTAAATGAATGTGTCCTTTATGAATAAAAGATTATTTAAAGTATAATAGTAAGAAAACTGAGTGAGAGAAAAAAACAATGAAAATGCAAAAAAAAAAAAAAAAAAAAGATTAATGACGCTCATTTGCTTACATTTGATCACTCACATACTTCATTATATACACACACACACATATATAGTTCATTTGCCAAAACAGATAACTACATTTTGAACAACTTTCAAAAATCATGTTTTTTATTGTGCACTCCAATTAATCTTAATCAAACTGCAGTTGGGTTATTCTGATTAGGCCAAAAAAAAAAAAAACAACTAAAAAACACAGCTAACTAACACAATAAAAGCACAATAAAAACATGACATCATAAAAAACTTAATTTTTGGACATTATGGAGTCATCTATTTTGCAAATAAACTATATTATGTGAAATGTTCAAAGTCCTAATACTTGTAAATGAATGTCTTCAGAGACAGAGGAGGTGGAGAAGAGGACGTCTTCATTGGCTGATGAGAACATGTTTTATCATAAACAAGGAGAAGCAGCGCTGGAGGAAGCTCTGAAGATCGTGGAGTCTGAGGACGGATGGACACTGGAGATGGCCGAGGTGATTGTCTGTGAATGTAAAATGTTGTCTTGGTGTGCAGATCTCCAGAATGTGTTCTCACAGGAAACAATGAACATCTTTTTTCCTACAGAAGAATGGAGATGTGATCTATAGTAAAGTTCTCATGGGCAACAGGAAGGTTTTCCGATTAGAGGCCGAACTGAACGCGTCTTCGGAGGAACTTCACGACATCTTGTTCTTCAGACTGGAGGAGATGCACGTATGGAACCCCAGCATCAGACGCATCAAAGTAAGACATACTTCTTTCTTTTTTTTTGCATATTTTATTGTATTTGCCATTTTGATCAATAAAGGATTCATTAAATTGATCAAAAGTTTCAGTAAACACATTTATAATGTTATCTACTTCAGATAAATGTTGTTCTTTCTACTCGTCTGTGAAACCTAAAAAAAACTTATATAACGGTTTCCACAAAGACATTGTGCAGCACAACTATTTTCAACATTGATAATAATCAGAAATGTTTCTCGAGCAGTAAATCAGTATTTTAGAATGACTTCTGAAGCATCATGAAGACTGAAGTAATGATGCTGAAAATTCAGCTGCGCATCACAGAAATAAATTACATTTGAACAGATATACACATAGAAACTGTTATGTTAAATATTAATAATATTTTACAATTTTTACTGTAGTTTTGTTCAAATTAATGCAGCTTTGGTGAGCAGAAGAGACTTATATTTCAACACATCTAGTGATCCTGTAGCTGGTCCCAGAGACTGACAGTAGATGTAAATGCTCTGGATTGATGATTTTTGGCTTGTTAAGCAGCTCTCAAGGACACTGCAGCACTGTTTAATATTCTTTCTTGATTAATCAATAGGGTTAGAAGTGTTGTGAGGATTCTTTCCTCCTCTGTGAGCATCACACAGCACTCACAGAACTCACATGTAATTAGTTCAGGGCTGTCCAAACTCAGTCCTGGAGGGCCGGTGTCCTGCAGAGTTTAGCTCCAACCCTAATTAAACACACCTGAAGCAAGCTAATCAAGCTCTTACTAGGCATGTTAGAAACTTCCATGCTGGTGTGTTGAGGCAAGTTGGAGCTAAACTCTGCCGGACACCGGTCTTCCAGGACCGAGTTTGGACAGCCCTGAATTAGTTTGTCTGTAACTTACTTATGCATCTTAAGACAAATATCTTTTACAAGCAGCTGCATGTCTCTGTCTCTGATTAATGCTGTGTTGAATTCATGTCATAATTACTTTAAGTACTATGATTATCTGGACGTTCTGCTCGGAGACGTTCACTATGCGTTTGCATTATGCTCGCCTAGAAGATCCATAGTTGCAATGTTGAAAGACTTGTCTATTTGAAGTTATAACAAAATCAAATTTCACATTTTAATAATTTTGTTCTGTTTAGATTATTTCTGTTTGTTTCCGTGAAATAACGAAATCCCAACTAAAGCCGTAAATCAACTCTTTTTTTGCCAGGTGTTGAGACACGTGGGCAGAAACACCATGGTTACACACGAGGTTTCGGCGGAAACGGCGGGAAACCTAATTGGCCAGCGGGACTTTCTGAGCGTCAGACATTCGTCCAAGCGGGAGTCACGTGTTTATTTGGCCGGAGTAGCGACGCGGTTGGAGTCTCTGCCGCCTCAGCCGGGGTTTGTCAGGTAACGTTCAAAACACTTTAGCCAACCTTTATTAATTATTTAAAATCTTGCTTTTAAATTATTTAATTTATTCACCCTCATGTTTGTCCAATCATAGGTGACATCTTTCTTCTGTGAAAAGCAAAATAATGTTTTTGGAAAAATTACCTTCAAACCGAGTTGTTGTTTTTTTTTAAGTGAACACTGATTAATGTTTGGCTGTTTGTGGCTCAAAGCTGAAGACTTTGTATATTAGCGTATGAGCCGTATACATGACTGTTATTGTGCTTTTTCATGTTTTTGAAGCACAACAGTATAAATCACAACCCATTTTTAATTCACCCCAAAATGAAAATTCTGTCATTAATTACTCACCCTCATGACGTTCCAAACCTGTAAGACCTTCGCTCATCTTCGGGACACAAATTAAGATATTTTTGATGATATCAGAGAGCCATCTGACCCTCCATAGACAGCAACACAACTGAAATGACCCCAGATTCAGAAACAGTAAAATATCAGCAAAACAGTTCATGTGACATCAGAGGATCAACTTCAGTTTTGCACAAAAATACTTTTTCTAGGATCATTGTCAGTTGTGTTGCTGTCTATGGAGGGACTCTCTCATTTCATCAAAAATATCTTGTGTTCTGAAGAACAAATGTCTTATGGGTTTGGAATGACATGAGGGTAAGTAATTAATGACAGGGTTGATGAATAAGGGTTTGGATGGACAAGGGTGAATAATCGTTTTCCTTTTTTCAGGCGAATTATAATTTCATATATATTTTGATTAGAGTTACTATAACCGGACATAATCTGAGTGTTTTCTGATGGTGAAGAGCTTCTGTAAGTGTTTATTTGGTGTTTTTTGTGTTCAGAGCTGAAGATGGACCCACCTGCATTATCCTGCAGCCGCTTCAGGACCGTCCTAACCACAGCCGCTTCATCTGGCTGCTCAACATGGACATCAAGGTACAAAACGCATACTTTTAATATGATTTATGATTTTACTAGTGCTGTCACAACAATTAATCGCATCCAAAATAACAGTTTGTGTTTACATATGTGCATGTACTGTGTATGTTTAAAAATGCACACACATACATGTATATATTTTTTAAAAATGTCATGTTTGTGGGCCGTACATTTCTGCTGTGTTTCAGGGCTGGCTCCCACAGTCTCTGGTAAACAAGGCTCTTCCTCGAGCACAGGCGGACTTCACTAAACACCTGCGACGCCGTCTGGATGCTCAAAACAACAGATGCTGAGAGCCAGACACTGACACAGACACTGACAGCAGACCATGATATAGGAACACAGACCTGCAACATACACCTCAGACCAACACGATCAAACTCATCTGATCAGAGTAGAGCTGCTGTGAAATGACTTAAAATCACAATAAAAAATATTTTTCACAGGAGTGTTATTTTTGTGTCACTTTATTTATATGTATTTTTAATTTTTATATTTGTATTATTTTTATTTTTAGATTTGTTTTTGTTTTAAATTTAGTTAAACTATTAGTGTATTAGTAATTGTATTTTTTCATACATGTATATATGAAAAAATTCGGTCTTTACAATTTGCAATTCTGACTTTATATCTCGCAATTGACTTTATCTCTCAAAATTCTGACTTTATATCTCGCAATTCTGACTTTACAACTCGCAATTGCATATCTCGCAATTCTAACTTTAGATTTTGCAATTCTGACTTCATATCTCGCAATTCTAACTTTAGATTTTGCAATTCTGACTTCATATCTCGCAATTCTAACTTTTTGATCTCGCAATTCTAACTTTAGATCTGTCACGTAGTGAGTCCAGATGAAAAGAAACAAAAAGATGATGGCTTACTCACGAGCACTTCCGTGCATGGGTAGTTTATTTACAGTGCCAAAAGTCCAGCAAGCCACAGTGAGTAATATATACAGGGGATCTCAAGGATATATACAAAGTATCAAAAAAAACACTAAGAGAAAAATAACGATGAAAAAAAAAAGAACACAGGTTTTTGCAACTACACACCGTATCTGCAATATACAATAAGTAGTATAACTTGTTCAAGGTACCACCGTTACCCTCTCACGACTTGGTCAACAAGCCCCCTCCGAGAGTCCAGTCTCCCCTTTTATAGGCCAGACTCTGCCCCATCATTGATAATACCACCAGCAGGTAAGATCTCAGGTATACCAAACCGCTTTACATTAACACTGAAAAACATTCATTAATCTACATTAAAGAATAATGTTTACAACCATAAGTCTTCACATAAAACACATATTTATAATTATTATAACACATAAACATGTAAACAACTAACACATAATTCACACTCCCCCCATCACTAACTGACAATGGCTTCGCCGACTTCCGGTGGCACTGCGCCGGCGCGTCCAACTCTGTGACGTTAAAAGCAAGCGCCGCCGTCTGCTCGGTTTGGCCAATACAGTGTTCACCCACCGGAAGACGGACTACTTCCTAACAAACAAACAAATACTTGGACGAAGACATGCGAATGAACACAAGACACGGACAATGTGCGTGTGTAAAAGATCGGGTATGAGACGGTGAAAACTGTGTTATGGAAAAATGTCCAAGTGCGATCGGTTCAGAGCGTGCACTCGCTTCACTGATGGCGGATGCAACAGGTAAGGAGGGGAATGGGAAGGAAGACGTGAATGAATGTGTGTATGTGTGTGTGTGTGTCAGTGCCACTTCCACAGCAGTGCCAGACAAGTGCTTCGTCACAAGATCTCACAATTCTAACTTTAGATTTCACAATTCTGACTTTATATCTCGCAATTCTAACTTTTTGATCTCGCAATTCTGACTTTATATCTCGCAATTCTAACTTTTTGATCTCGCAATTCTAACTTCATATCTCACAATTCTAACTTCATATCTCACAATTCTAACTTTAGATCTCGCAATTCTGACTTTATATCTCTCGCAATTCTGACTTTATATCGCGCAATTCTGACTTTATATCTCGCAATTCTAACTTTTTGATCTCGCAATTCTGACTTTATATCTCGCAATTCTAACTTTTTGATCTCGCAA
>JAUMHE010000061.1:18739920-18750710 GCA_032359235.1 Enteromius mattozi
GGCGGGGAGAGGTGTACCTGTCGGTGTCAGTGACTCCTTTTGGAGTAACATACGCTTAATATCCTCCAGGTTGAGGCTAAAGGGGTTGCAGTATGCAATGGATATATGCTATGCATATGCATTATGAAGGCATCAAAAATGTAAACTTTTGACCACAGACACGATGTCAGCTAACAGCAGCATTATACAGTATGGTTTTACAAACCACAGAGAACTCTTTGACAGGGCACGGAAGAAGTAACACAAGGCCAATTGCAAATTTTGCAACAAAACTGTTGCAGAAACCTGCCTCCAGCCCTAATTAAACACACTAGAACCAGCTAATCAAGCTTTTACCAGACACACTAGAAACTTAGAAACCAGATAGGTGTGTTAAGGCCAGTTGGAAATAAACTCTGTAGGGTATTGGCCCTCCAGGATCTAGTTTGGAGACCTCTGTACTTTGCACATGCTTTTTGATCATTACAAATAATAATGCAAAATGATTTTCTTAGAATAAGAGATATGATGTCTCTTGCATCACATATATCATCAATAGTTAAGTATGTGGTCTTGAAGAGGATCCTTTTTTTCCCCTCTTTTTTTGACTCAGTCTTGACTTGAACTCGAAACTTTTGGACTTGGACTTGAAACTCTTTGGACTTGTCTTGGACTCGACAAAGCTGGACTTGTCTACAGCTCTGGTTTCATAAAGCAATAATAAAAGTTTAAATAAGTTGCCGTGAAGGAAACAGGACAAACGGCAGCATACGGGTTTGGGTGAATAATGACCAAATTGACCAAATTTTTTGGTGAAATGTTCCTTTAACCTTCGGCTGGGAGTGATCCAGATGTGTTGTTATCATCAAACTCAGTGACAGCACACAGATGGAGATTCACTCCGTATACATCGCTTTAAAAGAACAGATGACATGCTGCAGAGACTCTACAGAGACGATCTCGAGAGTCAACTTTTATCTCTAATAGTCTCTGAAAATAATCAGAATGGTCTTTAGACAGCTGAAGAACATCAGCCGAGGACAATGACTGCATTCTATCGGCTGAAAGGACTTTAGGCATGCTTCAAATCCACAATATAATGAGATCTGAACCTATGCTCCAGGGCCAGAGCACTTCATTTTTAAAGAGCAACTTAAAGGAATCATTCACTGAATATAATACAGAGAGATCTGTCATTGTATGCCTTCAAGTCGTTCAAAATGAAAAAGAAAAGAAAAAAAAAAAATCAGAAAATAGTTCTATAGTACTATGCAGCATTTTTGGTGAACATTTTTGAACTACACAAAAAAAAACCCTAAATTAATTTAAAAGAATTAAAAATATAAAAAAACTTTAAAGCTTAAAATAATAATATGAATATTAGTTGTTTAATGATATTATTAAAATATTTTGAGAAAAAAGTATTTAAAATACTATTACGGATTTTTTTATATATATAATTACTGCTACTTTTTAAAAAAAATAAATCTGCCAAGTATTTTTGGATTAATTATGAACTTAAAATATATATATATATATATATATATATATATTATAAAGAATAATGAAAAACAGTTTGCATTAAAAATATTAAAAAGCTAAAAATAATAATATTAATATCAATAATAAAATTAAGTAATCATGTTGATTTTCTCAAATAAATATGTGAAACTAACTCAGATCGGATCAAAATTTTAAATGTTTACAATTACTGAAACAGAAAAAAAACATTCAACCATTTTCATTGATTTTTGTCTAACATGAACATTTTCAGTTTGTGTTATGGGTAAAAATGATGAACTTAATTCATGAGTGTGTCTCTGAGCTCTACTACAGATGCACTTTTAAACATTAAAAATCAATGCAAACAAATCTATATTGAACCAAGAAACAACTCCAGTTTCCCAGCTGAAAAACAACCACAATCCATCTTCCTTCTAGACGTCTTAATCAATCAAAACCAGTTCAGATCTGCAGCTGCAATAACAACCACACTTACTAGTACACACTTGCAAACTCTTATTTTGAAACAGCAATGTTATTTCATTAATATTTGTTTTATTAAAACATACAAATCATAAAGTTAAAGTTATAAAGTTCAAACCCAGATATTAGTTTTCTGTTTAATGCCATGTATATATATATATATATATATGTATATATATATATTGTTATTAGTGCTGTCAAATTATTAATTGTGTCCAATATAAAAGTTTTGGTTTGCGTAATATGTCTGTGTGTTGTGTATATTTATTACGTATGTATAAACACACACACACATCCATTTATATATTTCAGAATTTTTTAAATATATTTATTTACAATATAAATTATATGAAAATATATATATTGACATGCAAATATTTTCAAAATATATACAGTATGTGTGTGTATTTACAGCAAACATACACAGAACAAATTCATATATTATGCAAACAAAAAGGTTTATTTTGGATGTGATTAATTGTTTGACAGCACTAATTCTGACCTTTTACCTTTCAATCCTGTTAAAAATAATCTTCACCAGTTAAACCTGACGTTTCCAGAGAATCTGTGCAAATAATGTGAAATCAAAACTCCACTTTTCTTTTCAACGTGTATATTTTTCATGTATTTCATCATCCTACAACTTAAAAATGTAATAAATATTAACACTTAAAGCTCTCATTCATGTATATACAAGTACTATACAATACAGAAGGTAGGTTGAAGTGTGTGAGACGCAGACCTGATGCTCTCACACCTCTGAAAACCTGCATCTATTTACAGTATATACAGAAGCACCCAGTTCAGAAGCAGAAGAGAGAACAGCAGCTCTGGAACTCTTCAGGAGATCAGCTTCAATATCATCAGCAAAAACAAAACACAGTACAGGCCAGTACTATAATAGTATTTTATATCATATATATTTGAACATATTTCAAATGAACTGTATTAATATATTTTCAAATGATCTATTTTATATGTATTAGCTTTATATATATAAATATATATTCCATTTCCTATTATTTATATATTTATATATATTAGTGCTGTAAAATGCTTCATTGTGATTAAATGCATCCAAATCCAAAGTTTTGTTTGCATAATATGTGTGTGCATACTGTGTATATTTATTATGTATAAATACACATATATATATATATATATATTAGAAAAATATAATTACATTTATTTATAAATTATATGAATAAAAATGTAGACATGTTAATACATGCAAATATTTTCAAAATATATACTGTTTTTTATGTGTATTTATATATACTTACGTATATTATGCAAATATATGTATATTATACTATATCACGTATAAGTAAAATAAATATAGTGTTGTCAAATGATTAATCACAATTAATTGCATCCAAAACAAAAGCTTAAATGCGTGATATATAAGAAAATATATAAATAATAAAACAAATAAATTATATATATATATATATATATATATATATATTTAAATAAAATATAAGAATTTATAATATATAAATGTAAATATTTTCCAAATATATACTGTATGTGTGTGTGTGTGTGTTTATTATACATAATAAATATACACAGTGGACATACATATATAATCTACTTTTTTTATGCGATTAATCGTTTAACAGCAATTATATATAGATATATATATATATTAATATATGGCCTACATATTTATTTTTGCAATTGGCGTGTGCTGACTGTTTCAGAAATAAACATCTGAAAATTCAAAGTAAAAATGTTCTGCATTCTTTATGTAATGTTGTGTAAAAATGTCTGAATTTCTGGCCAGGCAGGACAATAAATGAGTCTTACAAAAATAAAATCCCAATAAAGCTCAAGTCAAGTGCATTGTGGGACTCAAAGGCTTCTGTAATTAATCACGTCAAACGGCAAAACAATTCAAGAAAAATAGTGTCATGCCAATGATTCTGACCTCCAGAAGTTTTTCTCAGGATTCTGAAACTGACCGATCACAAAACTCCCTCAGAGTTACAAAGCAAACAAACACAGCTAGCCTCAAAAAAACACTGCTAGGATCTCTACAAGCAAATAAGGATGCATCTAGTAGTCCTGAAGGCACAAAACAGCACGGATTGAGCCGGAAGCATTTCACGGCTCCACACACGGAGCAGAGAATAGTGGGTGATGTGGGTTCGTTCTGAGGTATCCGGTAGCTGCTACATGATTGGTCAGTGAGTGATCATGTGACCGGTGAGTCCCTGGTCGAGGTGAGCGAGGCTGCAGTGGTGTTCTGGTTCTGGAGCGCATCTGGAGGTAGAGTCGAGGTGAAGGAAGTGACTTCATCAGTTTGAGGGCTGGAGGAAGTGGTTGGAGGTCTCCCGCCAGCTGCTGTAGTGGTGTGGAGGAGCAGAGCCACTGCAGACGGAGAAATAGACGTCTGAGACGGACCGGGACTCGTTTGAGGAAGAGGAGGGAAGGTGAAGTCTGGAAGCCATGAGAAGGGAGGATGAACGTCTGGAGAAACCGTACTGAAACCCAACTTCCTGTTACAGGACTCACAGCAGAGTTTCTGATAGCCTGGGATGGAGCAGTAGCGCGCCAGAACCTCCATCTGACAGAAGATGGACTTATCGCCCAGACACGGCTCGTCTGGAGGAGACACGGGAACCAGTTATCAACGATAGAAGACGTCATTGGACAGAAAACATATTGTTATAGAATATGCTAGAATAACGAAAAATACGAGAAAGCATAAAAATACTTTAAAATAAATTATATATATATATATATATATATTGTATTTATGCATTTAAATGCACAGTTATTAAAATTTAAATTTTTTTCAGTATAAAAAAATAATTTAATAATAAATAAATTAAATGTAATAAATTACATATATTAATTATATCTTGATGAGTATTCATTCATTTAAACATATAGTAATTAGTAGGGCATCTCGTCAGTAATGCCGGTTCTTTGATTAGCGGTAAATCTCCATCAGCTGTTTTTAAACGATCACTGATAAGCTACGCAATATCGCGTTCAGTTTGGCGGTGATTCATTGGCGTAGCTTGTCAGTGCTCTACGGCTCTGTGAACGAACTGGTGTTTGAAAACAGCTGATAGAGATTTACTACTAATCAAAGAACCGGCTTTACTGACAAGATGCACATGAATATATCAAACGATAGATATCGCATAGCCCTAATAATTAGTAACAATAAAAATAATGAGAATTCAAATAATTTAAAAATGTAAAATGAAAAAAATACATGAATAATGTATTTGAATATAATATTTAACATGAATATATTAATAATTTGAATAAAAATACAAACAATTTAATCAATTAGAGTATTCATTCATTTAATACCATTTTTAATATTAATAAACAATTTTAAATAATAAAACGAATAAAATTTAATAATCAATAAAAATAATAAATTTTTAATATATTAGAATGTAGTTATTTTGTATTTATTTGTTTTTATTTTTGTCTGTATTTCTAGTTTGTAGTAGTATGTTTTTTAGTATTAATTTCTAGAAAATTATTTTAGTTTAATTTCTATTACTTTTTTAAAAGTACTAAAATGCAACATTTAAATAAACCATAATTATATTAGTGAATAAAGTTACATCATAAGTATTGTTTGGCATGCAATGTAAAACAAATTTTTTTTTTTTTTTTGCAAGAATTTTTTTTTTTTTATCAAGGATGCACTAAATGGATCAAAAGTGACAGTAAAGACATTTATAATGTTATAAAATATTTCTATTTCAAGTAAATGCTGTTCTTTTCTATTCATCTGTGAATCCTGAAAAATAAAACTTATCAGGGTTTCCACAAAAATATTGTCCATCAGAAATGTGTGTTGAGCAGTAAATCAGTATATTAGAATGATTTCTGAAGATCATGTGACACTGAACACTGGAGTAATGTAAATATTTCACATGTTTTTGAATAAATAAATGCAGCCTCAGTGAGAACAAGAGAGGCTGATCACATAAGAAGCAGATCATGGCCCGATCAATAATCCATCAGCATCTGTATTGACGAGTCACTTACTAGAGTCCCGGTCCTTCTCCTCAGTGGTCATATTCTCCAGCAAATCTCTAGTGGGACTGGGTAAAGATGGCTCTCCTGGGGAAAAAACATGACACAAAGGCACATTTCCTGTCAGACAGGAAGTCACTGCAGTGTCAGACAGACTAGTTTGAAAACATCTGAAATTATAAGGGCTGTCAGTCAATTAAAATGTAAAATATAATTAATTGCTGCAATTAATTAATCGCAAACTAAATTTGGCTCAGAGAACACCCCCAAAAGATGATTTAAAGCTACTATTGTGTTAAATGTTTATGGCCTAATATGTACTATGGAAAATATAAGAGGATAATTTGAGAAACATCTCAGTATTTTTGTTCATGCTGTGAAAGTCACTAAACAGCTTAGTTATAAACAGTATTCAAAATACCTTCTTTTATGTTGTGCAAAAGAACGTAAGTCATTCAGGTTTGAAACAACATGAAGGTGAGTAAATGATGACAGAATTCATTTATTTATTTATTCTTGCTGAACTTTCACATTTATGTTTTTCAATAAATGAACTGATATTCTAAAGAAGAAACTAACACTACCAGCAGGTGGCGGTAAATGTCTTTATGAGTCGATTCGTTCAAGCGGTTGATTTATTCAGGAATGAAGCAAACGGCTCTCTCTTTGAATCATCGGTTCACTCAATTCATTCAAACAGCTGATTCGTTCAGGAGTGAAGCAAACAGCTCTCTCATTGAATCATCGGTTCGTAACGGCTTCTCTTTGAATCATCGGTTCACTCGATTCATTCAAATGGCTGATTCATTCGGGAATAAAGCAAACGGCTCTCTCTTTGAATCATTGGTTCACTCGATTCATTCAAACAGCTGATTCATTCAGGAATGAAGCAAACAGCTCTTTCTTTGAATCATCGGTTCACTAGATTCATTCAAACAGCTGATTCATTCAGGAATGAAGCAAAAGGCTCTCACCTTAAATCATCAGTTCACTCGATTCGTTCAAAACACAGATTGATTCAGAAACGTAACACCTGTGTTTGCTTGGAGACACACAACAGTTCTACTGTGGCTTTTATTTGGAAAACTGAACAAACTGCACAATATTGAGTTACAATTTTTCACAATAGGTCTATTACTTAAGTTACTGAACTGTTGTATAACATCACACTGATATTACTGGTGTGATATTATTTATCATTTGATATAAAGATGAGACAAAAACTGAAACGGGGCATCATTCATAATATTCATATCTTGAATTTTAGGGCATAACTGCATTTATGGAGTTGGAGTTGTTAACCCTGCACCATATTGTCAGCAGTCAATTATATGAAATGTAAGATGACGTACAGGTTTGGGAACGGAGCCAGTGCGTCAAAATATTTTAATCACATTATTTTTTCATGACTTATGAAGCTGATGTGTTAAACAGAAAGCGAGGTGAATTATCAAGAACTCCTCTTTTTGTCCTGGTGTTTGTCTGACCTGTGCAGGGAGGAAGCTTGCAGATGGACACAGACTCAGGTTTGTCTGCGTCACACTGTCCAGAGCTCCCTTCAGACGGCTTGCAGATGACCTGCCGCTGACGGATCCCTTCACCACAGCTCACCGAACACTACAGGAAACAGATCACATCCAGACAGGAAACAGATTCTTATCAGTCGGATCAATGCATGAGGAGAGCTGGGTGTGAAGTTGTGTTTTCCTCTCACCAAACTCACAGTGAGGCAATATTACCAGCAAAACTAATAATAACAATACTAAAAAACAGAAATAAAAAAAATTACATTTCTAGAATCTAATACTAACTCACAGGTAAAAGTGTCAAACTCACAGGAAACTGTAGACTGATAATAAGAAATATTACCTTTATCTTTGCATTTGTACTTTCTTTACCAATAGAATACTAATTTAACAATAAATTAAAAAGATGTATTTAACAATAAAATATACCAAAATAAAAAAAATATTTAGAAATTAAACTTTTCAAATATAAATCTTAAATGCTAATTATTTATTTAAAACAGTAGTGTATTCGTATATATATTTACAGTATTTAATATTTGTGGCACCTAAAAAAAAATAACTAAACAGCTTAAATTGATTTTATTTTATTTTAATTTTCCTATTCTTATGAGTCTATTTTGATAGTATTTAAATGTATTTACTGAATTAACTGTTATGTGATTATCATCTAAATGATTCTCAGTGTCTCCTTATCTCTTATATGCAGTGTGTGTGTGTGTGATGGCTTGTCATATTAAGTGTTTATCCTCTGCTGTGTTGAGAAGAGTGTCGTTACTGTCAGTGTTTTGACAGGAAATCTTTCATCTGTTTGCTTTAACTAATGAACTCTCGTCCTCCTGTCTTTAAACTCTAAAACATGATGTCATTTCCCTTATGCTGCAGTTTTGCAATGTCACAAGAAAAAATTGGTGGATTTCAAGCGTGAAAACGAAACACACAAAACTAGTCTGAACTCCATTGTGCTGCAGTTTCCACACCATTAAACTTCACGAGCACGTCTGCAGAGCCAGATTAAGACCAGCTCCAAAATATGCAGCGTTTCTAACAGAAATACTCTTTCAGTCGAGCACAAAGGTGACCATTTCTTCCAGCTCTGGGATTTTTTATGAACGAACTCGTCTGAATAAATGTCCCTGTTTTAGTACTATAACCTAACAAACACACTAACCCTAAAAGAAAACAAACAAACAACAACAACAAAAAAACTTTATTTTATACTCGTCTTACAAATAAGTATATGTCCCACATTTTGGGGGATTTTTTAAAGATTATCTCTGGGTACAAATATGTCCCCAATATAAATTATTAAATAAATATATCTAAACATTGCTAACTCAAATTACATTTACTAGATGATCAAATCACAGTCTTGTTGGAAACTAAGAAACTTGAAGAAACTGATTAAAATTCAAAAATGTGCCAAAGAGGTCAGAAAAATTTAATTACAGACTTAATTTTACAGTATGACTTAATTACAGGGAAGACAAGCTGATTTTCTGAACTGATTGGCACAAATTTGTTCTTGCATCTGAAGTAAATGTACAGTGGTGGTTATGATTATAACAACAGTATTTTCACAGGTTTAAAAAAATATTTTTCACTGCAGTGTATCAGTAGGAAATATCAGTTTACATTTCCAAACATTCATTTTGCCATTAATTGTAATAATCCAGTGAGATCTGATCTGATCATCATCAGTCTGTTTGGAATGACATGAAGAAACAGAACAAACCGAGACAGACTCAGTCCAGAGGAACTGTGTCTCCGAGACGCTTCAAGAAAGCTACCTGCAAAGCTCCCTGAAAAACAAGTGCACCGAAGACAAAAGCTGCTTTAAACGCAAAGGATGCTCACCAAATGTTGATTTCATTTAGTTAACAGAAGTTAATTAATAAAGAAAATCTATTTATGAGATTATTTTTGGCTGCATCCTCATATTTACACAAAACTTTTAAGAGTACTGGAGCTTTGCAGGTTTCTTTCCGAAAGCATCAGTTCTTCTGGATTTAGTCTGTTTAACAGTTTATGTTCTTTCAACTTAAAAAGAAAAGAAAAATGTATCATTTAAAGGAGGCATGTAAATAAAGGCTGACCTGTGACCAGGCTCCGGTCCTCCATTGAGACGGACAGGCGCTGCTGTTACAGGTCCTGCGGGGGTCTGGACGCGCCTCGCTGCAGTATTTGGTGTGAACCGGTCTGTTAGTGCCATTCTGGAGCGGCTGCATGCACTGGACCACACGAGACTGATATCCAGGCTTCCCACAGGATTTACTGCACGGACCCCACTCTTCCACCACCCACCTGCACACAAACACACATCGATGTGTTAGATTTTCATGTTACGATTTTTGGGAGCTCTCTGACCCTCCCATAGACAGTAAGCATCCTAACATGATCAAAGTCTAGAAACATAGCAAGGACATCATTAAAGGGGTCATATGATGCAATTTCAAGTTTTCCTTTCTCTTAGGAGTGTTACGAGCTGTTAGTGCATAGATAAGATCCCTGAAGTTGCAAAGATTAAAGTCTCAAGACCAAAGAGATATTCTTTATAAAAGTCAGACTTGTCCACACCCCCCAAAAACAGTTAGTTTAAACACGCCTCCACTTTTCTACGTCACAGAGTGGGTTTATTTTCAAACACCACCCAAATGTTTACTCAAAGAAGGTGGAGCTATTATTCTGGCTGTAGTGTTGCTGCGGGCGCCATGTTCTGGAGACGCTGTGTGTCGTTGTGAAAGTGAAACTACTTTGTTTGTGCTTCCAAAAGAGGACACGACTAGAAATCAGTGTTAAGTTGTGTTTACAACACTGTTCCAGAACAGCAACATCATATGACCCCTTTATATGACATCCTTCCTACGTGTTAGGATCCTTGTTGTCTATGGAGGGTCAACTGCTACAGAAGTTATTAATCTTTGTAAAAAAATACAACTGTTAGCTCATTAAATACCAGTTTTGATTTTAACGTGTTATTAAATCTTAAAAATACTCACGTGGGTTGGCTGCAGCTGTTGGTGTTGCAGCGTTTCCGGATGGGTTTGGGCTTTTTACTGATCTCGCAGAAGTTCCTGTGAACCAAACGCCCATCACTTTTCCTCCGACAGCCATATTTAGTGTACTGGACACCTGAGGAAAGTGCATTTATACACTATTGGTCAAACGCTTGAAATAATTAGGATTTTTAATGTTTTTGTAACAAGTATCTTTTGCTCACCCATATGTATTTATTGATAAAAAAATACGGTAAGAATTATGGAAGCTTGTTTCTGCCATGGAAAAAAA
>JAUMHE010000061.1:18768763-18784166 GCA_032359235.1 Enteromius mattozi
CTGTGATGATGTCATGATGATGTTGTGGTGATGTCATGATGATGTTGTGGTGATGTTGTGATAATGTTGTGGTGATGTTGTAATGATGTCATGGTGATGTCATGATTATGCTGTGATGATGTCGTGTTGATCTCATAATGATGTCGTGGTGATGTCATGATTATGCTGTAATGATGTCGTGGTGATGTCATGATTATGCTGTGATGACGTAGTGATGATGTCATGATGTCAAGACGATGCAAATAATGCAGATGGGATAAAACCACACCGTGTTTTTTTTACCTGCATATTCTGACATATAACCAGGGTTTCAGTCAAGGTCAATTTAAAACTTTTTAAGACCAAGTAAAGAAAACTTAAGTTATTAATTAAAAGGAATGCAATCTGCCAATATAGTTTGTAAATGTCTTGTATTAGCAATGCTTTAAAGTTTAACAACAAAACTTGCAATAGATCTCCTTTACTTTTCCATTTATATTACAAAAAAGAATATGGAAATAACCTTCCACTCACGCTGCAAAAATTCTTCTTCTTTTTTTAATTTTGACTTTATGAATTTAAAAACTTCTGCTTGGATTTAAGACCTTTTTAGGCCTTAATTTGTGGAAAGGCACATGAATTATTATTTTTAAGAGCCACAGACAGCCTGTATTCCAGAGTGAAACAGGATATTCAACAAATGTAGGTCAGCACTTTATTTTCTTCATGGAAAAATGTGTATCAATATGAGAGGTGTTTCAAATCAAGACAGCTGAAAACGGAAAGTTGAGCAAGGTATGACAGTTATTACAGCTTTTTCTTTACAAGACCAGGAACAGTTCATTCTGATTTGACGTTGACGTTCATCTAAACGAGCTCATAACGCAGAGATAGAGACGATCGTCACTGCTGCTCACAATAGCCACTGTTCACACGCTCAACAATACAGCTCTGTTCTGACCGCCTCCTTTACACACACAGTCTATTATACCAGCTAATATTCATCACCAGCTGCAGACACACACATTCATGAGTCATGTGTCCACAAACACACACAGCCGTGTGTTGCAACATTTGCGCGTGACTCGGTTGCATTTGATGTTCATACATTTTCCGCATTTTTTTAAAATAAGAACTACAGCTGATAGATGATTTGTACATTGTTTAATACATCATTTTCAGAAGTAGGTGTTTCTGCGCTAGTTACAGTCACAAATCACTGCGGTGAGGAACCAGAATTTGTTAACAAATGAGTCTGTTCATGCAACAATTCGTATTATGTTTAAACCTTCATGAAGTATTTGGAACAAACTTGTTCTGACTTCTGTTCGGCTAAAACAAAGATGCGTTTATACTCATCTGGCAAGTAGTTTTCTGATTGTATGTGATTTATAAATAAATGACTAAATAATATTCTATCTATGTCTCAATATTTGTAGATATTTAAACACATGTATATATAATTATTCAATTTTATTTATTAATTAGTTTTATTAAAAATGTATATACTACTTGCATTTTTAATTGAAGTATATTTATCTATTTATAAACAAATATGCTTTTAAACATTTCTGCTAAATGTATAAATGTTTAACACATTTATTTATATTTAAATGTTATATATATATATATATAGTATATATATATATTTTTATATAATTTATTTTATATATAAATATATTTAATATATAAACAACCTTTTTTTCTTAAACATATCTTAAATATATATGCATGTGTGTATTAATATATACACAATAAATTTACCCAGTAGACACTTTTTTTGATGCGATTAATCATGATTAGTTGTTGGCCAGCACTAACACATATATACATAGTTTGTCTCTATAATCTATCTATTAAAAGAATAGTTAAATATTTCTTTCTTTATTTAATTTGACCCAAGACAGCTGAACTCTTACCTGTGTATGTTCTGCGTCCTGAGGACCGAACAGCAAAACGTGTCCATCAGTTGCTCATCTGACCTGAAAGAAAACACAAAATAATTAGCTACATACAGACAAATGTCTCTGTAATATACTGTAATATATGTATCATATATAACTGTAATTTGCACTTTATTTGCATGCTACATGCTTCTGTATTACATTGGCTTTTTATTGTACTCTGCAAAAAAATGCCAGTAAAGTTGAATCCAATCCAGTCTAATAGTTGAATTTAGTGTTTTAAATATTCCTGCCTATTCTTATAGACAGGTTTTTAATGACAATCTTGGATAAATGATTGCAATGCATTATGGGGTTAATGTCTCTATAAAGAGTACATGTGATGTAATGTGAATGAATTTGGTCAGGAGCCTTAGCACACTGGGTTTCATAACAAAATCATCATTATGAAACATTACAGTAAGTGATTTATTAATTTAATGAACAGTGAGCCATAAACGGACAGAGAAAAGAAGCAGACGGAGCGGATCAGTTGTTACACGTCCAAACAAACACGCCATCTATCAGAAGGAAATCAGGGCTAGATTCATCGGGGCGAGAGTGATTTTCTAGCAGGAGACGCTGGATGTGAGCCGGTGTCTGGCTGTTATTTTTAGAGCGTCTTGGAGACATGTTTAAGGACAGCGTTCAGTGCGGTCTGACCCTCTGCTCACCCTCACATCACTCCTGATTTATTTAGATCCCTCACTCGAACGCTCTGATATGTGCCATATCTCAGACTGAAACAACCAGCACTTCACGTCCATTCAGGTAGTTATCCGGAAATGAGTAGACCATGTGCAGTCAGATGCTCATTATCACTTTTCAGGGTGACTCTTGATTATACATGACTCCATTAAAAGAAAAGATATACATGTAAATTTGCATATTCATATTTTACATTTAAATATGCATACACACAGATATATATATATACATATATATATTATATTTATTTAAATGTATCTGTTTATGTAGATTATATATAATTATCTTTTTATATTATTTATATGTAAATTAAAACATTTAAATATTTACACATTTGTATAGAAATAAATATTATATTAAACATTTCTGTTAATTAATGTTTAATATATTTATTTTTATATATTTTATATATTTTTATATATATAAAATATATATAGATATTTAAATATTTGTATATGAATATGAATGTATGCACACATATATATAAATATTAGTGCTATCAATGAATCACATCTAAAATAAAAAAGATTACATAATATGTATTTGTACTGTGTTTATTTATTATGTATTTATAAATACAAACAAATTCATTACATATTTTGAAAATATTTACATGTATATACATTTATATTATTATATTGTATATAAATATGTTTAATATATAAACAACATATTTTTCTTAAATATATACAAGCATTTGTTTTGTATTTATACATACATAATAAATATATAAGGTACGCACTCATTTATTATATACACAAAACTTTTATTTTGGATATTTTTGCATTCAATCATTTGACAGCACTAACAAATATATTAAAAATGTAAATATCAAACTTTTTATTATTACAATCAATTTATCCATCTATATTTTACACAACACATAACTACTAATACATACAGTAGTTATATACTATGTATATTTTGTATAATTATTTTAGTACTTTTAATGTCAACATTTAAATTAAAAATGTGATTAATTTCATTGTATTTAAATATTTCTGCTAAAAGAATTTTTTTAAATATATTTCTATAATATATATGTATATTATGAACATGAATATATGAATATATAAAATATAAATTATCCATATAGCTGCAGCCTAAGTAGAGCACTTAAACCTGAGACAAACGACAGTGAAGAACACTCTAACATGACTTTCAGTGTGAAAGCAGAACAAACTGGAAGCTTGTTGTGAAGCGTTTTCCTGAAGGAAGAGAGTATTGTATCTAGGAATGTCACGGCTTACAGCGCTGAATTTACAACATCTTCCTCTAACTATCATTCCCACATCTATCCCTCCCTACAGACCTAAAGAGAGCCGTGTGTGTGTGTGTGTGTGGAGGTGATGCATTAGAGCGTAATGGGAAGGAAAAGTCTCTTTCTCTCTCTCTCTCTAATTCCAGATCTCTCTGACACCTCCAGCCATTCATCACACGCTCCTCTGAGCCTGAAGCGAGAGAGAGGGAGGAGAAAAAAAAATCAATGGAGTCAGGACTGCAAACAGGCCATAAAGACACCGGGAGGAAGGTACCAGCTGCAGTGCAATTGATTTCTTTAAGTAGAATAACACCTCACACACACAGCCATTCATACACAGCTGCTGAAACACTTCTGAACAGAACTCAGCCGCCTGGTTCAACATATCAACAGAGAATGAGTTACTAATGAAATCATCTGCTCACAGACATACACTAATATCGCTTTATATACTGAAAGCTGCAGAAGTCTCTGAGACCACGGTATCTAGATATACATTACCAGGGAAAGAGAAAATGCCTTAAAATGATTTTTCATGTTTCAATAGCAATACTTTTAAAACACTCATCAAATATTCTCAAAAACATACTATACCAAATAGTAAGAACATTTATTTACGCTATTCAACTTTATATGTGACCCTGGAGCAAGTGTCAATGTTTCAAAATTGAGATTTATACATCATCTGAAAGATACATACTATTTAATACAAATATTTGAAAAGCTCCAAAAACTCAAAATATTGAGAAAATCATCTTTAAAGTTCTTAGCGATGCATATTACTAATCAAAACTGAAGTTTTGATATATCTACAGTAGGAAATTTACTAAATATCTTCATGGAACATGATCTTTACTTAATATCCTAATGATTATTTGGCATAAAAGAAAAATCAATAATTTTGACCCATACAGTGTATTTTTGGCTATTGCTACAAATATACCCCAGTGACTTAAGACATATTTCACTCAAACTATCAGGTTAAAAATAAAACTATAATATAATAGTAGAATATACAATATTTTTTTGAATATAACAATACATAATTATTATTTTTTTGAATAATAAAACATAATATATGACAGTAATACATTTTTGTTTCATACTATATGTGTGTGTACTACTGTGTATATTTATTATGTATATGGGTCAAAGAAGATGTCTGCAACAATTTATGTCCATAGAAAGTGTAAGAAAAGTCTCTTTTAAGGTTTCAAATCAGTCTTTGGAGAATAAAATGACAGTGGCAAATTTTAAATTAACTAATTATGAATATTATTTAAGAAACATTTTATGTTTACATATTAAATATACTTATATATATATAATTTATATGAATATATACATGTAAATACACGTACATATTTTCACATATACATAATAATACACAGTACACACACATATATAACGTAAACAAAAACTTTTATATTAGATGCGATTAATCACAATTAATCAGCAGTAAATATTACTATAGTATATATTTAAATTTGAATATTTCATGTAATATGTATATGATATAATGTAAAGAAAAACTAGGTGCATCTCTGCATTGACAAACATCAGCAGCACAGCATCTTCTGCAAACACACAGTTTTTTCTGCTTCTCTAAACGGTGTAAAGAAGACAAAGCAGCGATTACAACATCTGTCAGCGTTAGCTTCTTAAGACACGCATGAACACGCCTCGTATCTTCCAGAGCATCTCGAGCTGCCAGGAGCCTGGAACCAAACCTTCAGCAGATCTTTAGACGAGAATAACGCTTTTAAAGGAGTCACAACATAGATAGTCACCCTCTTGCGCAGTCTCACGCTTACAGTCAAACCTGCCATCTTTAAATCACAACATTTGACTCAGATTTTCAAGTCATTTTTGCTGTTCAGTTTCAGTCAACGGCAGCCTGAAATCTCCCTGCTATAGGTTCAGGAAAGATTGGGTCACTGTTGGGTTCCTCTTCTGATAATAGTGTCCAGCGGACAGCAGACACTCACTTATATTATCACTACAGGCTTTAGACATAAGGACTAAGAGCACAAATATTCATTCACATCCTCAGCGTACTTCAGTGAGGACTAACCACACAGTAACTCAACAACAGTTCCCTCGAAAATTACGCTGAACTGATTACACACACCACAAAAACCTCCAGTAGGAATACCTCCCTTTTAATACTTTAAAACAAGACGCATTTACTTGAGAAGCAAAAATGCACAGGACATACTTCATTATTGTGTTCAGAAAATATATCACAAGTTTTTTTTTTCTTTTGACTCCACTGACAAAAATGGCTATTTATGCACAACACAAATTACAGACACACACGTTTGAGAGTTTCTCGCTTTCCATAGACTTCTATCACTTTTATAATGACTAAACAATATTTTCAACCCTAAACCTAAACCCATCCCTTACAGAAAACCTGTTTGCATTCTTACAATTTCAGATAAACATCATTTACTGTTTTTAATCATTTTTTTTTTACCACATGCTAGTCCCCACAGTATTAAAAATGACATTTTTTAATATCCTTGTGGGGATGTTTGGTCCTCACTACTATAGCAAAAAAAAAAACACACACACACACACACAAGCATGTATACACATTTACACACACACACATAATTACATTTACATTTTATAATTTGCATTTTAGCTTATAGTAAAAATATACATATTTTATTCCTATTCATGCTTTAAGAAAATTACATTAAAAACACATAATTATATTTAAACTTTGATTTTAAATATTAGCAAATTATTATTTTACATTTAAATAATATTAAATAATCTTATTTCTTATTTAGATTTTAATTTATATTATGTTTTAATGCAATTTTGCTTCTCAAATGAATGAATCTTTATGGATGTCAGCAGAATTAGGGAGATAGTGAAGAACACTCTGTAAACTCCAAACGATAGTTCAGTCATGTTTACAGACATTTGCATTTCATCAGCAACAAACTGAAGGCTTTTTACTGATCAGACCTGCTGTGCTGCTCCTGGCAGTTTAGAGCAGAACGCAAACGTACAAATAAAGCCATCATAAAAGTCAGAAACGTCCAGAGGCCTGTCATCTAATACTGTCCTGACTCCTGTCAGTGGCAAAGAGCAGTATACCAATACAAAAACTACTCACATAATGTCACATAAAAATCTAAATACATGATGCAATGCACATTTTGCTTGGCTTATGTTTTCAAAAAATCAATGCAACTTCAATCAAGCCATTTTCTGTTTTTAAAATCAAAAACGAAAGCTGAATGGTTGAGTTTAAGAGGTTGTTTAACTGACCAGTAGCTTCAGTAGCTTTCAGAGAAACAACATCATTAACGTGTAACGTCTACAATCAGATCCTATTACAACGAGCGTGTGTGTGTGCTGTGTAAACACACTGACTCTGAGAGCTTCACTAAGCTACATGCTTACAAAAGGGCATTAGCAGAGGCTAGTGAATGATTGTAAGGCATTATCATCGAACGCAGAGCCGAGACAATGTTAACGGATAACCATTTAACCGTGAAAGCGCAGAAGAGCCCTGGCACGACGTCTCAGAGCGGTTAACACGTCACACACTCTCAGAGCTCAACAACTGTTTGTGCATTTTCATCCGGCTGCGTTCACATGCAAATCCACGCAGAGCATGCGCTCAGACTGCTCTATTGTTGTTGGCATGTGCTGGAAATGATCTATATTTCTGTACTTCTTCCTCTGTCATTCCTGCTGTCATTTACTCAACAAACCTGTATGCTGGATTATTTTATAAGGAAAATGTGCAATTAAATGTTACATTCATGCATTTTGTAGACAATCTTATCCAAAGCGACTTGCATACAACAATATTTTGTTCTGTTTTAAAAAAATAAAAGTATAAATAAAACAACAAACATGTTGTTTATGTAGCAGCTTGACAAGGTCATTACGAACTTTTGTAAAACCTTTTTTGATTATTATTTATGTCTTGTTTAAAAAGATGCACTTAGCAGAGAAGCAAAAATGCTGTCATTACTGAGCTCAGGGAATATATGGTAAATAATATTAGGTTTTTGTTTAGTTTTTTTATACTGACAAATATTGCTATTTATGATTGAGGCAAATGAAAAAAAATGGAAAATGCATTATTAGTTAAAAGATTACACACACATATATGTGTTTAGATCAACATGAGGGTGAGTAAATGATGACAGAAGTTTCATTTTTGTCTGAAATGACCATATTTATTCACTTGATTCTTGTTTCCTGGTACTAATGTGAATGATTCTTCAGTGACGCTGTTCGTAATCTTTTATCAAAATACTCTGTAAATCCTAATACATTAGCAGGGCTCGAAATTGTGACCATTTGGGTTGCATATGCTCCCGAAAGTTCATCTAAATATATTTGGGAGCATTGGTGCGAGTGCATGTAATTGTTGCCGTGCGACCTGTTTTAATTTCTCTACAAAACGTTAACAGTATATGTGTGTTCTGTGCGCTGAATGCTGATACGATGACCGTTCTGCCGTTGAGATTTTAGATTGGTTAATAATAGCTGTCAATCACTCAGTCAGGTGACGGCGCTAACTACAGCGGGGAAATGTAAATTTAAAGAGGTGAAGAAGAGGGAAAATGAAATTGATTTCTTTTGCAAACCACCTAAAATTAGAAATAATGGCGCTGGTGATAGTGATCATGTGGTGAATGTTGATTCACCAGCTGAAAAGGCGGCGTACAGTTTTGCAGCTAATGAAAAAGAACGGTATTCAAATTAAACGGTATTTCAAATTAAAGAAATCTGTTAATATACAATTTGTAGTTGTGGTGCTCATTCATTTTTGGTGGGTGCTCTTAGCTTTTTGAAGTTAATTTAAAATAAAAAAGTTAATTTCGAGCCCTGATAAGCAAAACTATAAATAATCTAAGGTGACCAGTCACATAAAAGCTCTCATTATTAAAATCTCTTAAGTTTTGATGGATGTAATCAAGTCGCAATTTACATTTTTCCTCCTTCAAAAACAAACCACTGTGGGATTATTTTATCACTAACAGTTTTCATTTGATATTTTGAATTAAATTTTTATATTTTCATTTTAGTTAAAATTTTAAGTCTTTGGTTGTGTGTTTTTTGTCATATTTCATACACATACCCACACACATTTTATATATACATATATTTTAGTTAATATATTATATATGTTATTATATATACATATAAAATATATTAATTTTAGATAAATTAGTTTTAGTTATTTTATTACTTGAAAATGTTGGCTTGGCAAACAGCTAAAATAAAACATGTTTTTGTAGGATTTATTTTATTTCAGTTAATTTTATTTTATTTTGTAACACAGGTTTTGGGTTTTGTTTGGGTGTGCTTGTGTTGTTTGTTGTTGTCATGTCTTTTATTTTGTAATCTGATTCTGTCTGTTGTTTCATTCTTACCTTGCCCTCATGTCTCTTTGCTATTGGTTCCCTTGTTCTTTGTGTCATGTTCTGATTGGTTGTCCTTGTCATTGTGTCATGTGTTCATTGGTCTGTTCTTGTCATGTGACTGTCATTGCTCTGTATATATTTGGCCATTGTTGAACCTTGTGCTTGTCGTGTATTAATGTTGTAACCCACTGTCGGTGAGTTTAGTCTTTTCACGTCAAGTCAAGTCGTTTGTTTGGGTTTTTGGATTGCACTGTCAATAAACTGCACTTGGGTTCATCTCACTACGCTCGCATTTCATTACAGATTTAAAGTAATGAAAATGTAATTTTTTTTAATTTTCATTTGAGTAATTTTGTTTTTTTCATTTATTTATTTATTTTCAGTTTGACATTTAAGTTTGCATGTTTATTATTCTAAGCTGGAACTTTTTATAATATTATTTTCCAGTATTTGTTTTTGTTTCTCTCTTTTTTTTTCTTCACGGTTTTAGTTTCAGTGAACTGTAAGTTATTTTAACCGCTCTAAATCCTCATTTAAACACACAGTTTCTCCATATATGGATCTGATTTCATATCTCACATACACTATTACAACATTCCCGACTCACCCGGATGCAGATCCAAACCTATTCTTGCTCCGCCAGAGAGAAAACTAACACTGACCAAAGCTCTAAGCACAAGAACCGAGTCTGTATTTTATCAGCAGATGTTCACATTTATTGCATGAACACAGAACTGAAGTACCACACAACCAGCTATTACTCGACGACTTCAATCACAGCTCATCCAATCAGAACTATTAGTATTATGAATCAGTATCATAACAATGCTTCAGCTCGTAGCTGATTACAATCACAACAATAAAGCGGCTAGAATCATGAATCATAAGAGAGATCAGTGTGAACAATCACAGGATGCCTTTGCGGTCCTGATCTCATACGCGACTGACTTTCATCCTCCTCCTGTTTCCTTCTCCTCCCGTCGCTTCATTCCCTCACTTTATGAGCTCTGGCACCTCCATCATTGATCACAGAGAGAAAACAGCTCCACCCTAACAGAAACACACATCTCTGGCTGTTCTGCTGCGTTTTGTCTGAAACACACACAGACGATCATCTCTCAGGATGAAGGAAAGTAATGGCTGTGTTCAGCGCACTGGAACGCTTCCATTTCATTGTGATGGAGACGCAGTCAGGCGAGACGCCATCATGTCAGGGGTCTGCAGACGCTCAGGATTAGTGATGGAAGATCACAGACGTGAAGATCAAACACGCACGGAGCCACCCTGACCCTCACACACATCTAACAACCAGCAATCGCCCTTAAAACATCTCAAACCCCAATATATTACACCACGAACCTCCTCTCCTCCACCATACACATCTCAAGTACAATGCAAAAATTCCCAATAAATGTCCATTTTTCTAGTTAACGGCCCCTCACTAACTTACATGCAAGTGGACTGAAAGATGTCTATTCTATGTCTATATCCTTTAGAAATAAATAATTCTATATGCACATTTTAAAATATATTAAAATAGAAAACCAGTTGAAATTGTAATATTATTGCCCCTCACTAACTTACATACAAGTGGACTGTTTTTTATTATGTTTGGTCAGTCTCTTCTGCTCACCAAAGCTGCATTTGTTTGATCAAAAATACAGTAAAAATGGTAAAATATTACTTTAATGTAAAATTACTGTTTAAATGTAAATATATTGTAAAATGCATTTTATTCCTAAAAAGAAAATCTGAATTACATTATTTATTTCATGATCCTTAAGAAATAATTCTAATATGCAACCACATTTTAAAATATATTCCAATAGAAAACTTCTAAATTGTAATAATATTTCGCAACATTACTGTTATACCGCATTATTAAATAAATGCAGCTTTGGTGAGCAGAAGAGATTTCTTTCATAAGAATGAAAATATTTGACCGGTAGTTTACAGATACTGACTATTAAATGCCATTTATTATAGTTATTTTTTTTTCACTAGACTTACAAACAAACATGACAACCAAATTAAGTATAAAATACAAACAAACTATAGCTTCTGAGCCCCTAAGTCACTTTAAGACTATAAAAAGGGCTGGTGAAACTAAACCTGACATCATTGAATTGTACTGATCTGGACTCAGCCGTGTGTAAGCGAGGAAGCGTCTGTGTGTTTTATAGCACTGCACACAATAACATCAGAGCACATGAGTCCAGCGTTAAAAACACACTGACCTCTGCTCAGCAGCTGATAAGTGCTTGTTTTGCGAGCGTTTCGTACTGACTCAGACTGAAAACACACCGGCTGAGAACTGATAAAATCACTCTTGTTTTCAGAAGCTCCACAGAGAGGACTGCAAACAGCATTACGTCACGAGACACTGAGTAACGTCCTCACGTCTCAGGTAAGATCACTAGACCAGGATCTGTCTGGAGTTACTGTTCACTTCAGTCCACAGATCATTTACTGAATACAACCCTGAGCTCATTAACATACGACTGCCTCACTTCTTGGGGACGGATTTAACATGTGGAAGTGACGAAAATAACACAAAAAATAAGAAATAAGACAAGAAATATATTACTCTTTTAATTTTACTATGTATTATGAAAGAAAACTAATGCTGTTATGTAAATATTTAGCTACTATACTTAACATTATTTGATTTGAAATACTTAATAAATATTCCATTATTTCATAGTATAATATTAATATTTAATCATCAGCATAATATTATTATTAATGAATAATGAAAAACAATGGAATAATTTAAATATTTATTTTTATTAAAATGACACTTTATATTTTATTATACAAATAACATTGTGAAATATTCCATTATTTCTTAGCACAGCAGTAAGTTTTAATAATAATAATAAGGAAAACAACTATTATAATTATTATTATTATTAATGTACTATGTAATAAAACAAAATAATAAAATATATATTTAAATATTTGATTTTTATTAAATATAAATATACAAACATTTTATTAAATAAAATTTAGAGTATTCAATTCATAGACTAGTCTTTTTATTATTAATAATAATAATTTATTAAATGTAATAAAATTAAATACTAATTTCAATATATATTTATTTTTATATTCCATTTATTAAAATAACACTTTATATTTTTATTCTACTTTATTAAACAAATAATGATTTATGAAATATTCCATGTACTTCACAGTACATTAATATTAAATATTAGAATATTAATTAATTTGTTTACAATACAATAGAATTATTTGTCTAATCTGTACAATTAGCATTATTATAATAATACCAATAGCTATTCTTTATAAGTATAATCTGTCTATGATGTAAATGCAGTAATTACAGGATGTCTCTCACAGGGTGAACTCGTAAAGGTCTGTTTTGACGGTCTCTGGATGTCCATTAGCTGGATCCGGTGCACTCAGGCAAAGGCTTGGCAATTCTTCTCAATTTTCCTGAAGGATCTGGTGTATCAGACCCATTTGGCTGAGTGCACCGAGTCACAGAGAGACACTTTCAATTCAGCCAATGTGTGCTGATAGACTGCAGACGAACTCTCACAAACATCCCACAGCCTGGGAAAATGTGAAAACACACCTGACAGCACAAGTGAAACACTCAAACACATCTGTCTGATGCATGTACGGTAACAGAGGACAACAGTATAACAGGTGGAGATGCAATGTAATGGCTAAAACATCTGTGATCAGTCTGAATATATAGGGTTTGTACAAAAATAACAGCACAATGTAAGTGTAAATGTAAGTTCAATGATGTCAAACCTAATGTAAGTGATTACAGACTGATGAATATTATGGTATTAAATTCTTAAATATTATAATTGTTAATGTCATTCCCAAATTTAACTGAACAATCATGATTAATGATCATCAACCGTGATTATTAACATACGACTGCCCAGTTTCATAAGGTAAAGAATCAATGACAGAAATACATTACTATTTCAGTTTAGCACTTAATTTGCTGCACTTCCTTATTTGTATAATAATCATTTGTACTTTATTATTTATTATGTATTTTATTTGATTTATTTTGTAAAAAAATTACAAAATATTTATAACATTTATAAATGGTAACATTTATTTATAATATATATATATATATATATATGTATATATATATATATTTTTTTTTTTTTTTTTTGCTGTACAAAATAAACTAAGGTAAAGGCAGTTATAAACTCACATTGTACTTCCCACGAAGCCATGCTTTAGCCATACTCTGTGCTTGATCATGTGTTCATGTGTCATTAAGCAAGCAAACGTCTTTAGCAAATTATTTGTATATAACTTAACCAGGATATTGTTTAGGAGGTGGTGTGTTTGTGTGGCATCTGTGCAAATAACGGATGTGTTTTTGGATGAAGGCAGAGGTCATTGACCTCTCCACAGATCTTAGCGTTGGGTGTCTACTAGCCATCTGACCTGACCTCCGTGTGTGTGTGTGTATGTGTGTGTGTGTGTGTGTGTTTGATGTAGACCAACTCGCAGGCGTCTCATCGCAGCTGAGCAAGATAGATTATCTCAACGCAGATTACACCCAAAACACAGCCAAAATAAGACCTCTCCCACCTTCTGGCCGACTGTAGTCGCTTTAGTGTGCACAAAAGGGATGTTTACCCTGGTAAAACACACCAGTTTACCTCCACGTTCAATCAAAAGGACACTTCCACCAGCGCAGAGTTGATAAAGCCTCACAGCAGTGTGTGTAAAGACTGAAAGTAGAGTTAACAAACCACCGAACACACACGTGCTACAACACTGCTCAGTGTCAATGTGTCTTTTGTCCACATCCACAGCTGAATAGGACCGACGACCCCCTCGCTACACACTCTCTGGGGCCCGTCAAGGAGGACGGATAGAGCCCCTCCTCAGATTCACGTCTGGTCTTCACGGCTGTTTCTGGACAGCGAGTGCACAAACACCAGAGATGTGATCAGAGCTTGCAATGGCTTACATCACTCGCCTCTCCGAGCAGAAGCACACTTACCAAGAATGACGCCCGAGTTTGTTTTTTAATTATGCATAAACCGCAATAGAACAAACAGAACATTATGCAACTCGGTACAATCACTGGTGACTAAAGTCCACTCACAGTGGAGTGGAATTTAAGGGCTGGTCAGGGACTCAACTACAGAAAAGCAGGAGGGTTTTTGCTTCTTGCTGTTTCTGCACAGATGTCCAGGCGTGAAGCAGCAGCATCTTCACACACACACACACACACACACACACACACACCTGCGTTTACTTTATACCCACCAAAAAAAAAAAAAAAAACATTTAAAAGTTTGCTTAAAGTGTTTTCACTTTAAGAAAACTGAGGTAGCACTTTACACTGTGCGTGTTACTATAACTAACTATTACTGAATGCAACGACAAATCTTAACACAAAATAAACATATAAAATACTTATTAGTGTAAATAAAAGCAGGGTATTAAAATTAGGACTAACGTAAAGTGCAAGCGCAAACATTAAACGAATGCAGTGAAATATGCGGGGTTTTATGAATGGAATAAACGCGTGTGTGTGTAAAATCGCCAGAACCGGGCGGAAAGAATCGCCCGAATCACCCAAACGTCAATTAATGATCCGAATCGCCCGAATTAATGATCCGAATCACGGCGCATCGCGATCCCGCTTGAATCCCGCCGGACTGCACGCGAGTCCCGGTCCGATCCCGCGGGATGGAGACGATCAACTCTTTCATTATCCAGAACCAGAACCCAGAACAAAAGCGTCCCGAAGCAGCTGAGAAAAGGCTCTTACCGGTTAAATCCCGCCGGAGGAGCAGTGATAATATCCGCCGCGCTGCTGAAGTATGTTGTGTTCTCTCATGATCTCTCAGCTCCAGTGTCACATTACATCCAGCTCTTTCTATTTCCACAGACACACTGCGGGCGGATGAAAAACACGGCATGGGTTCTGGAGGAACACTCCAAATACTTCTACTGTACAATGACCCAAATTGCGCAAATGTAAGCAGCAAGTTCCACACACACACACACATATATATATATATGAAGAGTTAATTTGCAAAAACAGATAACTCTGTTTTCAACAATTTTCAAAAATCATTTTCATT
>JAUMHE010000061.1:18841857-18852870 GCA_032359235.1 Enteromius mattozi
CAATACCACATACAGTCTGTACAGTAGAAACACCATTACACCTATGGAGAGACCCCATAAATCACAAAAACCAACATGTGTGTGTGTGTGTGTGTGTGTGAATGTGTTTGGAATGTCAAAATACACACACACACACACACACACACATGTTGGTTTTTGTGATTTATGCGGTCTCTCCATAGGTGTAATGGTGTTTATACTGTACAGACTGTATGTGGTATTATAAACTAAAAAGCAGCTTTTCAACAAAGCAAAGCAAATGAACTCGTGAACTTCTGTATAACTACAGAAATAAAATATACCATAAAATATCAAGTCAACATGAATTCAAGATGAACTTTATTTGCTTTTACACATTATAATGGAGTTCATTATTTCCATTTCATTTTTTATTTAAAACAACCCAACGTTGACCAAAGTGCTGTACAGGGACAATTTGATTGATAAATTGGGTGTTTGTTTTAATAATGTTTATCTAAAATATTAAAATAATTAAATATATTTTGTCATTTATTTGTTATTAAAATATTTAGTCATTGTATTAGGCACCAGTTAAGCAATTTATGTTGACTTTACATATTTAACACATAAATCATTGATAAGACAACTCATATTTTTGTAATATGTACTCTAAGCTTTGCATGTAACCTAATGTAATGTACAGTATGTGTCACAGGGCGTGAATCTGTGGTGTTTTGGTCCTGTTGTAAAGAGTGTGTGATGGTCCAGAGGCTGCTGTACATTTACTGGAGGTAGTGTGTTGTGTTTGTGGGAGTATTTGTGAATGTGTGTATTTTTACTAAACTTCTCAATGGCTATTAAGTCAAATTGCATGATATATTTGCTTGTTTTGTAATCACAGAACCCTTTTACCCTTTACAGACAATCTCACTGTTTCATAGATACTCTCTAAGAGTACATAGATATGTTTTCACCTAAAGTGCATGTTCAAGCCTTTCACCGCGGTCACAATTCACAGTATTTACCCAAAATCCACTGAAATATTAACTGAATAGACATGTCAGACATCTCTGCAGTGACCGATTGCCATTATTCATGCCTTCATCGACTCACAGCAGTACAGAGGAGACTGAGATATGCTTAACACACAATTATTGGTTGCAATATTCTGCCTTTTTAACTACTTATAAGCATAAAACGGTTTAGTTAAAATGGACTATTGCAACCAGTGTTTGTGTGTGATAAGCATATGGAATATGTTTTTATATTCAAATGAATAGTTAACCCCCAACCCCTCGTGCCATTCCAGATGTAGATGAGTTTATATCTTCTTCAGATACTGAGAAATGTAGCATTGCATCAGTGTCTCAGCAATGGATGCTCTGCAGTGAATGGGTGCCGTCAGAATAACAGCTGATAAACACATCACAATAATCCACGGCACTCCAGTCCATCAGTTAACATCTGGAGAAGACAAAAGCTGCATGTATATGAGAAGCAAGTCCATCATTAACTATTCTGTGATTTTTCTAATGCATCGCAATTCTCTCTTGAATCGATTTTTAACTTAGTTTTCAACAGCAGATGGCGCTCTAGGCTTGTTTTTAACTGCACACTGACCGCTGATTAAATGTACTTGCACCTCTGCTTTTATGATGCTAGATTAATGTAAACACAACCCACTGTGAACAGTCTTGTAATTCATTTCAACCTTTTTGGACTTTATGAATGATTATTTTAGGATTATTTTAAGTGCTGTGTGTAAGGAACTGAAAGCAAGCTGTTTCTGAAGCAATTAGAGGGAGATTTAATGTAATACATTAGATTAGTCAATTTATTCCTACATGCCTATCATTAATACATTTTTAAAAGCCCATAATTTATAATAATTCTTCCTCCAGTGAAAAAGTGCATCTCCTGTTGTCTCTCACATCAAAAATCTACCACATATTAGTTTAGAGCTGTTTTGTAAACGCTGCTTGATCTGTGCAGATTTCTCTCCTGATTCAGACCAGAACACTTTTTCACTGCAGGAAGAGTTATTATGAACTCTTAATGCTGGATTAGTTTGATCTTTTGTCTTCTCCAGATGCTAACTGCTGGACTGGAGTGCTGTGGATTATTGTGATGTTTTTATCAGACTCTCATTCTGGCGGCACCCATTCACTGCAGAGCATCCATTGCTGAGACATTCCTCCAGATCTGATGAAGAAACAAACTCATATACATCTTTGATGACTTGAGGGTGATGATACATTCCACAAATTTTCATTTTATGGTACACTGTTCTTTAAGAAAAGAAAAGAACCTTTTCTTTTGCATAAGCTCCGCCCACTATTGAATCTCATTGGTCCAAATTCCAGCTCCACGTCACTGTAAGCATCACAGATCGACTGCATTGATGTTTTCTCTTCCAGTGTGGAGAATCAAAGCACTTGTCACATGTGGCCTGGTTAGGACGTGGCGTTACGATCGTGGTCATGTGATCGGTTTGCTCAGAGCAGGACACATCGTCTGTGTTTCTTCTTCCTCTGCAGGTCCAAGTCCAGCAGCAGAGCCAGGAAGTTCCTGTTGGGATAGATGGCTCGTTTCTGGATGATGCGGCGTATGGCCATGTGAAGAGGCATGTCGTGATAGAGCATCAGGTACGCCAGCACCAGCGAAGAGGAGCGGCTCATTCCCATGATGCAGTGCACCAGAACCTTTCCTGAGGAGGAAGGCAGAGATCTGGTTACATACAAACTTTATGGTTTTAATAGAAGATGTGACGGCAGCCTCTCTTTCTTGCCTGTTCCTCGCTGGTATAAATAACACCCACGATTCATTGCAATGATTCATTTGATGGCCTTGAGCTCACTGCTATTAATACAGCTGTTTCTACAGACCCTGCAGACAAAATGCACCTCGAGGGTCCAGCACAGCCTTCAGTGAGTAAAACACTTTTTGATGCTTTTGAAAGAGTCTATTCTGCTCAGCAAGGCTGCATTTATTTGATCAAAAATACAGTAAAAAAATTAAATATTATTACCATTTAAAATAGTTGTTTTCTGTGTGAATATCTGTGAAAATGTCATTTATTTCTGTGATCAAAGCTGAATTTTCAGCATCATTACTCCAGTCTCTTCAGTGTCATTATTAAAGTTGAAAACAGTCATGCTGCCCAATATTTTTGTGGAAACTGAGATATATTTGATTTTTTAAGATTCAAAGATGAACAGAAAGTTCAAAAGAACAGCATTTATAAATGTCTTTACTGGCACTTTTGATTATTTTAAAGCATCGTTGATGGATAGATAGTATAGATGTCACTTTTTTTACTGAAAGTGTGTGCGCACATGTAAAGTGCAAATTTTCTTGAAGCAAGATGGCTTGATATTTTTACAAGATTAAGACAAAAATACTTAGTAAAATAGTATTTGCAAAATAAAAAAAAGAAACATTTTCAACTCATTTTACTTCAGTAATTGCAAGTGAAACAGGGCATTCAACGCTGACAAAAAAGGCTTGATTTCCTGCTGTTACACATTTTTTTAACCTGAATGTGGAACCAGAAGGTTTATATCACTCTCCAGAACATCTCCATGTAAACAAAAAATTAATTAATTAATAAAAAAAATGTGTGTGTGTGTGTGTATATATATATATATATATATTATTTTTAATTTATTTGACAAGATTGCCAAATTTATCAAGATTTTTTAAAAGATTCAGCGTAAATGCCCCATTTGGTTATCACATATAACCTACAGTCCATGACGTCACCCGAAAATAAAAGTCTTCACAGAGGCATTTTTATGGAAGATTATGAAGACTTTTTATTTTAAATACCATGCGCTGATTAATCACACACAGTAAATCCAGAAATGTTTAGAAAGTAATTCAGGTCAAGACTTCAGTGATTTCTTACCGTCAGGACTGTTGAGAGCTCTGTGAATGAAATCTGCTGCCGGTTTGAAGTAAACGTCTAAATCGAAGTGTGTGGAGTCATCAGCGGGGATCCCGCAGTACACAAAACTAGTGCCGTAGTAGTTTTGGTCCCCGATGCTTCCTCTCTTGGCGTGAGCGGCGTTCAGAATGTGAGTGATGCCAAGTTTCTGCAGGGCGCTTCGGTTCTGTGCTATTCCTCTGATGGCAAAAATAATAAAGATAAGGCTAGAAATGACAGGACATTAAAATGCAACCTCTTCAGTCACATATCAGTGTTAAAATTAGCTTGGTTTACTTTCTTTAGGGAAGAGCTTGACCAAATCTGAGTTATTTTAGTATCATTGATAGAACATAAGTAAGATTTATGTTTTTTATTAATATTTTTAAATTGATAATTGGTATTAGTAGTAGTTTTTTGTAGTTTTAGTAATTTTTTATTATGTGTCTATATAGTTTTTGATAGTTTGTTTTTTTGGCGAATTTATATATATATATATATATATATATATATATACATACATATATATATTTTTTTAAAATATTAGAAATATTCTAAAACACTGGTAATGCCGGTTTTAAAATCAAGTCAAATTGAGTGAATGACCAAACAAAAAATTAAAAAATACATACATCTGTCATTTTTATTGTTTTTAATATGTCTATATAGTTTTTATTAGTTTTACTTTTATTTGTTTTTTTTTTTGTATTTAAGTACTTCAAGTTAAACTACATGAAAATGCAAAATACTGCCTAGGCAACTTGCTTAATTAAATTATTATTCACAATCATATATTTGATATATATATATATGCATACACACATACATACACACATGCATACACACATACAAAATTAAATAAAAAATAAATTATTTCAAGCTTTTTTCAAGTTATAATTTTGTTATTGTTTCTAGTTTAAATTTAATCAATTTCTGATTGGTAAAATGGACTATAAAAAAATAAAATGATGGACAAAAGTCCTGCCTTATTTCATCTCAGAAATGCATCAGTTTATGGAAGTAAACAGTGTTGTGAACGTATAGTTTCAAGTTGTCTGTAGTGTTGTGAAGTCTATTTGAATAAGCTGTCACATTTAAAAGAGTATAAATATGATTTTTAGCAGAGCAGCTTGTACTCACACGTTCCCGATGAAAACGTTTGGCCAGACCTCATCGATTTGGTGCAAGTTTAACTTACACGAGTCCAAAACTTTCTCCAGGTCCTTGACTGACAGATACTCTTTCCTGCTATATTTACGGGCCATCGCTTCTTTCCTGAATTACCCGCCAAATAGATGAAGAGAGTGTGTTTATAATGATCCGGCTCTGGACTCCTGCCTCTCGCACTGATCCAACACAACAGCTGTAACCCAATTTAGTGCTTCAGTGTTCAGATAGTCTTACTCACGGAGACATGATGTACACACACATGTACACACACTCCACGAGTACACTGCAAACAGACTCCGTCTGATCTGTACTGATCTGCTCCGTTATGTTTCCCTTTACCGTTTTTAATGAGAACTTTTGTCAAACTCCAAAAAGTCATAAAAAATGTCATCTTTTTCACTTTTGCTTTCAGAAACCGATGCATTGGGAATCATTCAGCTCTGCTCATTGCAAGAACTTTTTGTAGATGAGCAGACATTATAAACTGTATGCACACAAATATAAAGATCTCCTGTTGTTTTTCACAGATGAAGTAACAGCGCATAGGCGTGCAATGACATGGGGGTGAGTACATTTTGAAATGTAATAAATATTATTATAAACATTTTGGTAATGCCATAAAAAAGGTTTATGAATGAATATCTGTGATAAAATATAACAAAACATCGAAATGTATAAGATATGAAGAAAATGTACTGTTTACACAATTTCGTAATGATAGGAGGGTGAGTAAATAATTACTGCATTTACTTTATTTGGGTGAATTATTATTAAGTGATTTTTTTTTTTTTAAATATTAGAAATATTATTCTAAAATGCTGGTAATGCCAATTAAAAAATAGGGTGAATAAACTAACAAAAAACAAACAAATACATAAATAAAAATGAGCAAATAAATAAATAAATATCTGTGAGCAAATATAACAAAACACCCCAACATAAATGTAGCTTACACAGGTTTGTAATGATGTAAGGTGAATATGATATGAAGTAAATAATGATCAAATTGTCTTTACTACATCAATTATTAAGTGAAATTATGAACTATTTTAAACATCTGGTATAATGCCATTTAAAAAAAATCAAATATAACAAAACGCCAATATACAAAACCATCAACTAAAAAATAAATAAATAAAGCAATCTTGTTTGTTTTGGAAAGACCTGAGGGTGACAGAACTTGTTTTGACTATAGTGAAATTGTAAAATATTCTAAAGAGTTTAATTGAAGCCAAAACAAATAAACTAAAAGTAAATCTGACTGTGGGCAAATATACCAAAACACTCAACTCAAGCAAAAAAGAAAAATGCTTTAATGATGATAAAAAATAAATAAAATAATAACAATGGGGACTTTTGGGAACCTTTTATTTTTCACTATTAATTATAAGTAAGAAAACATTTGACAGTAAAAATACATGCATTATCTCATAAAATATACAATAAATCTTATAAAGTAGTTAATTAACTACTAAAGGATGAGAGTTAAGGCGTGCTAACCTCTTGCTACACAAAGCTTCTTTATTGGTGTTGATGGATTCATAAAGAACTTTTCACATCCCTGGAACATTTCTATCGAACAAAATGTTCTTCATAGTGAGAGAATGTTCTTCAGATTATTTAAATATTCACAATAAAAAGGGCTGGTTCTTTGGGGACGACAGAATGGATCTTCTGTGAAAACCTTCATTCATAACATCTCCTTTAGTCCTGTTCTGAAGGCAGTGTGAGGAAAGTATTCGGATTAGCGTCGCTCCGTACGCTGCAGAGACGCATCCAGAGCCCTCAGCTGTTTGAGAAAGCCTCGGTTTGGGAAGATCCAGCGGTGCTGTTTGACCGTTTTAATGGCATCCAGCAGAGAAAGATGCTGGTGTATCATGAGATAAGCCAGAACCAGAGACGCTGAGCGACTCACACCGACCGCGCAGTGAACCAGAACACGCTCTGCACAAAAACATTACATCTTACATCTGATTTAAGCTTGTCGAACAGAATAATATTTAGTGTACAGGCCTAACTTTTCAACCTGGAGTCAAGTACACTCTTAAAAATAAAGGTGCTTCACAGCGATGCCATAGAAAAACCATTCAGTCTTTTTTGGATCTTTAAAGAACCATCTGAAGAACCTACTCAATGCTTGCTTTGCAAGGTTCCCCTTTCTGTCAAACAGTTTATTGGACTGTCCAGGTTTTAATGTATGCAGAAAACTCATTTATGAAATTAATTTTAGTATAATTTTGCCAGAAAAACTTTAGAATTTTAATGATATGTTAATGTAAAACATCATGTGTAATATAACTTTGTTTGCTGGTTGTTGTTATACTTTTTAGTATTTTTAATTGTTTTGTCATGAAAACAGTACAACTACCATAGACATATGTATATATATAGCATATATATCTCTACTACCTTGTGAAGGTCATGTTACCTTCAAATGAAACAGTTGCCATGCCAACATGCTACTGTAAACAAAAGCATGCAACACTTGCCCCGCCTCCAGATATTTATAGATTATAGATATATAATTTATAGATATTTATAATAGATATTTATTTATTTACTTATAACAGTTAATCATTTTATTGAAAAATAAAAAATAATTAATATGAAATAATATTTTTAAGATTTTATTTTGGTTAAAGTTTATTTTAGTTTATTAAAGTAACAGAATTTTTTATGGTTTCAGATTTAGTTGATAAATATCTGGTGAAAATATAATGTACCAAATTAAGTTTTTGATTACAACAATATTAAAGATTCCATCATCAACTCATTAACATTCCAGTTTGAATCACTTTAATTTAAATTCTAAATTTATTGAAAAAAATGACTCATGAGTTGAAGACGGATTCATTAAAAGGAATCATCCTGACAAACTCCACAACTTGACAAAACTTGATTTAAAGCAAAAAATGAAATAGGAAATCAGAAATGAATGAAAACACTTAATAATTACAGTGTTATGTGAATGATATCTTGTACGCTTAAAAATGTGGCTCCTACAGCAGCATTTATTAAATGTTTGTATCTTATTGCTATAAATAAACCCGAGCTGAGACAGTTTTACCTCCTGGAGAACTGAGAACCTCCTGTATGTAATCAGCGCAGGGCTGGAAGTAAACGGACAAGTTAAACGCTGGTGAATCATCAGCGGGGACGCCGTAATACTCGAGCGTCGGGCCGTAGAACTGGTGGCTGCCCTGGCAGTGCATCTTCCCGTGAGCGGCATTCAGGACTCGAGTGATGCCCAGCTTCCACACACTGAAGCGATCGTTAGCCACGGACCTGCAGATCATTACAACATCAGACGCAGATACTTTATGATCCCCATTAAAGCAAACTAACGCTGCTGAGAGATTAATGTGGTATTATTATTCTACATTCAGCTTTATATTGTTTGGCATTGTACAGCATTTATGGGCACTTTATGTGGATTTGAAAGTGCAAAACTTGCCTATTATGGCCAGAAATGCTGTCTAGCTAGGCACATATATTTGAAACATAGCTTATTACGTTTATATTATTAACTTAATAATATAAAATGCACACAGTATGTATATTATTTTATTAATTGTGTGTGTGTGTATATATATATATATATATATATATATATATATATACAAAAATGTGTGTATACTATATATATATACAATTTTTTTTTATATATATATATATATTATTAATTAAAGCTTTTAGTAAAGTAATTTTTAGTATTTTTTGTTTTGTATCTTTAAATTAAAAAACTAATATAGACACTTAAAAACAATAATTAATAAAATGACAAAACTAACACAATTACTAAAAATAACTAAAAACGAAATGAAAATGGAAAAGTGTGAGTGTGTATATATATATATATATATAAATAATAGTATCTCAATACTGAAATAACACTGATGTATGGTTTTATTAATTTTAATTCCAGTATGTTTTAGATATTTTAGTTTATGAAATGAAAATGAGAAATGTTGCTTGGTAACTATGAATTAAAATGTTTTATTTTATTTTATTTCTGTAATGAAAGTGCTGTGTGACTCACATATCACCCAGGAAAAGATTGGGCCAAACTTCATCCACATGATTTCCGCTCCTCTTCCCTCCGAACAGTATTTTCTCCAGTTCCTTGATGGAGGGTGTTTCACAGCAATCATCCATTACACAGACTCATCATGGACCACAAACACCACCTCCATATCTGCTGCGTCTCTCTGGTAAGATGTGCATCTCTGTCCAGTGACAGGAGCAGCTGCAGCCGGTCTTCTAAAATTAACATTAACATTTAGCAACGCACTAGTGTTCACCCAGAATCACCTTAAGCATCATAAACAGAGAGTTTGCATGAACACCAACCACATTTACATCAGACAGTGATGCTTTAAAGATACAATTACAGTTAATTAAACAAATTCATTAAAGTTAAAGCTGAGCAGCGCTCTGAATAAAAGCAAGCGCCGCTGTAATTCCATCTCTGGCCAGCAGATGTCGCCGTGCGCTCGGCGCCGGAAGTGACCTCATCTGCAGTATTTACACACTGAAACACACTTCCACAGCTGTCAGACCGACTGTGCTCCTCTCGTTGGGTCACGGCGCGATGATTTACCTCAAATGTCCCGACAGAGTGACGTTTAGGAGGTTTATCGCGATTCGGACTGAAGAATCTGATGCGTAACGTAAGTGAAGCGCTGCGGGCTAACCACTAGCATGCTAACACACTCAAATGCATCTAAAATATCATATTAATACCAGAGTGATGAATTGTAAGTGACGTATGAAACCATTTTCAGGTTCGCTCTTTGTTTTATTTTCATTTTTATCGCTGTGATTGGTTTAAAAGGGGAATGAGACATGTTAACGTTAGTCATTTTATTCAAAGACACTGGCAGATTTAAAGTGGCATACTGAATATTTATGTCATTTGGTGAATTTCAATATTGTGTGTAAAATGATTTCTAAGTAGACAGCTCAGTAGGTTTTAAGACACAGTCAGTGTTATTCTGATAGGTTTAAAGGGTGTGAATCTTACCTGTGTGGCAGGTACGGGGTCCTTCTTCTTATCAGCAAGCTCCTCTGTATCGGGTATTGATTAAAGTCCTTCGTGTAACGAGCTGAGAGAGATAATTATACCTAAGGGTACTTCACTAACAGGCTCATATTACTTTACTGTTGTTTTCTTGTGTCTGATAACACGACCTTATTACGGTTTGCTTCGGTTAGTGGTGGGCGTGGCTTGTGAGTGTGGGTGTGGTCACACGTTGGTTTGACAGCGTTGGGCGTGGCTTCTACTGTGATAAAGTTGATGCGCAAAAGTACATATTTTAAAAACCAAGTAGTGAATGACTAGCAGACTAACTAGTCTTAGCTGGAGAGGTCTTTATAATTAGACCTTTATCAATTATAATCCATTTCCACCGTGGAATAAAAAATAAATAAAACATAATTTTTGTCTCACGACTCAGAGTTGTGAGATATAAATGTATAATTGTGACTTTTTTGCTCTAAATTCTAAATTTACGTTTTGCATTTATTCTTTTTAATGTTTTCACCACAGCATAAAAAATTAAAAGGATAATTGCAACTTTTTATTCTGACTTATATTCTTGTTATTGCAGGTTTATGTCTCACAATTCAGACTATTTGTGTACTTTTCTTCTAAATTGTATGATCTGCTTTTATGGTGTACTTAGGGGTGGGCGATACGGGGATTTTTGATCGTGGACGATAATTTCTCCACGATCTGTTTTTTAAGGAATATCGTAGTATTGTGCTATTTTATCATCTCCGTCTCAATATGATGTACAACAGGACATTCACATCAGTGTTAACTGCACTTATTCACAATCACAAAAGTACACTATCCGCTTTAAAGTCCTGCTGATTAAACATTTCATAAACGTGTCATTATATTAGATGTGTTCAGCTCTTAAAGGGACAGAACTAAACATGCACCGCTTGTCATT
>JAUMHE010000061.1:18852970-18864443 GCA_032359235.1 Enteromius mattozi
ATTTTATACTTTGTTACCTTGAAAGGCTTTGTTTTTATAAAAAAGGCAAATTAGTTTGTCTGTACTGCTCAGACAACCTGCAAAATAGTAAAATCAATGACAAAGAATCATGATAAAATCCTGATATTTAAAAAAGAAATCGTAATATGATATTTTTGCCATATCGCCACCCCTAGGTGTACTTTCCAATTTTGAGTAAAATAAGCAGTAAATACATTTATTCTGATGGGACCGAAAAATAATGTTTATTATCAGCAACTTTACCTGTTCTAGAATGTGGGACAAGTTGAATTTGTTTGATAAAATAACACAAGTAAAACCTGCAATAGTGCATTTATTTCGTTGAAGGTCATTTTCTGGCATTTAAATAGGATGTTTACTCTTATTTGTTTAGTCTATGCAAAGTCTGATACAGACATGCACATGTCCAGATGTGATTTCACATGCATCTCTGTGTTAAAGCTGTATTTTAGCTTCGTTTTTGGGGAGAAAAAGACTATGAAGTCACTGCAGTGTCATAAGACTGAGGACGCATGATGATGCAGAGCTGTTAGACGGTCTCTCAACACGTGAGCTGTGAGCGTCCAGCTGTGTTTTACTGATGTGTCAGTAGATCTGTAGCTGTTTCAGTCAGGAAAAGAGGATGTTTCCTCGCGTCTTATACTGATGGCTGCATAAACGGCTCTGTTTCATCTGTGAGTGAGACGTCGGCAAAAAAAAACCCCGTTTCTGTTCCTGTAGTGTGTTCAAATGAAACGTTATGTTGGCTTGTGCGTTCTGAAAGTTTGTGTTAATGTGGTTGTGTTTCTAAGCGTTACGGATCTGTTGCTTCAGAGCAACAGAGTTCACAGACGTCCAGAGGGAAAAGACAGAGACGCTGAGTGTTTTCTGAGAGCTAATGAGGTTCAGAACAGAAGAAAATGCATTTAGATCTACTGTTTGAAGTCTTTCTATGCCAGCGGTTTTTGACCTCTTTGTCTCCTTTTGTCCTCAACAATAATCAAAGGCCAACAGTGAGTTTCTGACCATTAAGTTCCAGGATCCCAGAAGTTTTAAGAACCAAATTTTCTTCTGGATTCTTTATAAACAATAAATTTGCGTTTTCAGTAATCCATGATTTACTGAGTAAACAAATACAAATATTTTTACTTGCTATTTCTACCTTGCTAAGGGAAAAAAAATAATAAAATGAATAAAAAAATGAATATATATATATAAATTGCATACATAACACTGTAAAAATGTGATTAATACTGTTCTTATTTCTTTGATAAAGCAATGTGCTACTTTAATTATTTAAAATACTTCAACCTTTTGACAAACAATACATTTTTTAGGTTATATGAGATTAATTTTTTTTGTTAAAGGAAATGTAATGCGTTTGAAATGACTTGCACAGTCAGTTTAATTGATCAGCATGTGAACTTTGTATGTGGAATTATTTTTAATGTGTGGTCGTTTTAAAATATCTAAATTAACATGACTGTACAGGTCTAGGAATCACACTTAAAATTAAACTACCACATATATTCAAGTTTTCTCAAGACTTTAGGAATAATAGTTCTTCAAACATAAAACAGGTATTAAGGGGTTTAATTACAATAAGAAATATATTGGTTATTGTAGCTTTTTTTAATGCTTGTTTTGTCTGATCAGTTTAAGCCTTGAGACCCCTTATGGTTAAGAATCAGTCTGCTAAATTATTTTTTTCTATTATTTTTTTTATTTTGCATTCATGAGCAAATAGGTTTTTCTTCCATACCGAATAATTGAGCCATAATTAGTCAGTGCAAAGTCTGAGTTTGCATCGAAACGACTTTGACCGGAACACAGTAACAACATGGAATCTAATCATAGTTTATCTCGGGCAGCGTTTTCCTAATTCCGAATATGATCATAGATCATTTTTATTTTAGCTCAGCGTAAACTAACAAAATGACTGAAATGACTTGTTTTTAACCCAACAGACTTCTGTAAAATGAACCCATCCTAATAAACAGCAGGAACATATGAAGAAATCTTGAAGTTTCTTGAATTCAGGAAGTATTCAGCTGTGTGTTGCAATTTATTCCCAAAACAATTGCATCCACAGCATCTGCTCTTTCAGATTTGGCATTTTTCATCGTTTTCGCCACACAGTTCAGCAATGGTTGGCACTTGTGGCTGCACTTTGTGATTTGATTTTCATTTTGTGCATTAAGAGGCAGTTTTTCACATCTAAAAAAAAAATAGTGCTTACTCAGACTGATCCTTAATGAACGAGTTGGTTGCCGGGCAGATAATCAAAGCTCAAGCCAAGAAGCACAGCTGGGGCAGAAGTGCACAATCGTGAGACCTTATGCTGTGAATGTGGCCTGTTTTACTCAAGTATCCGTATGTGCTAGTTTACAACTGGATGTGATGTTCAGCCCAAAAGTGTGAGGAAGCAGGTGGTGCAAGGATGAAGGGTAGCACATGATGTGTTTATACAGAAGTCTCTTCTGCTCTCCAAACCTGCATTTATTTGATCCAAAATACAGTAAAAGCAGTAATATTGTGAAATATTTTTACTAGCCGTTTTCTATTTTAACATATTTGAAAATGTAATTTATTTCTGTGATGTTCAGCTGTATTTTCAGCCTCATTACTCCAGTCTTCAGTGTCACGTGATCCTTCAGAAATCATTCTAATACACTGATTTACTGCTCAAAAAAGAGAAAATATTATGTGGAAAACAGTAGAAAAAAAAAAAAAATTTGATGAATAGAAAGTTCAGAGGAACAGCATTTATCTGAAATAGAAATCATTTGTAACACAACATGTATTTATCATCACTTTTTATAAATTCAAAGCATCCTTGCTAAATAAAACATTAATATCTATAGCGTATAATGTTACAAATAAATGCAGATAAATGCTTTCATCAAAGAAACCTGAAAAAAAAATATTTTTTTTCTTTTTCTTTTTTTGAGCAGCAAATCAGCATATTAGAATGATTTTTGAAGGATCAAGTGACAATGAAGACTGGAGTAATAATTATGCTGAAAGTTTAGCTTTGATCACAGCAAGCAATTACATTTTAATATGCACTATATTAAAAGTTATCAGTTATTTTAAATAAAAATATTTCAAAATGTTACTGCTTTGCAGTATTTTGGATCAAATAAATGCAGGGTTGGTGAGCAGAAGAGACTACTTAATAGAAAAATCCTACTGTGTATGACACAAAAGTTGTGTTTGTGTTTGTGTCTTCAGTTCCTGTGAGAGGATGCGTGAGCGAGAGATGGCCGGCAGCGTCCGGCACTGGACCCCGAAGCAGGTGGGCCGCTGGCTGCGTGAAGAGGGCTTCTGCGATTATGTGGACCTGCTGTGCAACAAACACCGTCTGGACGGGACCAGCCTGCTGACGCTGAGCGAGTACGACCTGCGCTCTCCTCCGCTGGAGCTCAAGGTCCTGGGAGACATTAAACGCCTCATGGTTTCTCTCAGGAAGCTGCAGAAGCAGAACGCAGACGTCTTGGAGGAGCTCGGTCTGTCCTACGACGGACACTCGCCTCAGAGCAGCGCAGGTGCTCTGTCTGTTCCTGTTTATGTCAAGTTTGTATTTTTGTAATGGTAAAATCCCAATTTTAGGTGTTTGCTTTATAGAGGACGACTTCAGGCGGACTTTCAAGTGCTGTACTCTACAGACAGCTGAAGCACAACACAAAGATTTTAACGTCAAGCCCCAAAAAGACACAAAATAACATAAATGTATTTTAAAAAGCAGTCCTTGTGACTTCTGCACTGTATTCCAATTCTTCTGAAACCATACAGCCATACACACATGATAAAAATGAAGTTTAAGGATTCTTTTACAGGTTTCAGTTTTGAGTGAAAAATTTAGTCAGCAAATTTCTTTTAATGCGATTGAAGAAGATTCAGCAACTTTAGCTGTAAAACAAGATGCATTAAAGAGATGTTAAGTGGACTTTCAGTGGTTTTACTGTATAAACATCTAAAGTACTAGTGCTAAAAATATATCAAGCTCCAAAATTTTTTTATAAAAGGCAGTCCATATGACTTGTCCACTATAATCCAAGTCTTCTAAAGCCATACATACACACACACACACACACATATAGTAAGTGCTGTCAAATGATTAATCACATCCAAAATACAAAAATACAGACACATGCATGTAAATATTTAAGAAAAATGTTTTGTTTATATATTAAATATATTTATATATAATTTATATGAATAGAAATATTTAGATGTAAATATATGTACATATTTTCAAAGTATATGCTGTATGTGTGTGTCTTTATATATACATAATATATACAGTACACAAACACACATTATGTAAACAAAAACTTTTATTTTGGATGCGATTAATCATGATTAATCGTTTGACAGCAGTTATATATTATATAACATATGTGTGTGTATGTTCATGGTGCTTTTGCAAGTTCACTTCCAGTTTTGCGTGAAATGTGAAGAAAATATCAGCAACTTTAGCTTTAAAACAAGATGAATGTGGTTGATAAAACGATACCAGAGTGACAATTTCAATAGTGCAGCGTTTTATTAAATTCCACTGAAAGTCATTTTCTGACATTTAAGCATTTTTTTTGCTATTTTCATAATTGTTTAAAATACACAGAGTCGAGTCAGATCTGTGAATCTGTTTTTAGATGCCATTTATAGAAGACAAGCTGACTTTAAGTGAACTTTCAAGCGCTTTGCTATACACACAGCTAAAGTACAGCACGATCATTTAACCATTAGTGGTAAAAACATGTCAAACTCCATAAAAGACACAAAGAATATTATAAAGGTGTTATAAAAAGCAGTCTTCTGAAACCATATAAGCACACAAATTCTGGTTTTCACAATATTCATTCTCAATTTGAGTAAAACAAGTAGACAGTAAATCTATTCCAATTGGATTGAAGAATATATAACTGTTTCAGAATGTACAGCACAATGAATTTGCTTAATAAAATGACAAAAGCATTCAGATTTGTTTCTTTCAAGGGGGTCATTTTCTTTAAATGTGTTGTTGTCTGTTTATTTAATTATTTGAAATATACGGTGTGATCCAGATATAGTTTGTGTGGTTCAGGTGGAGTGGACTGGCTGTGTAACGGTGAATCTGCACGGGATTGTGATGCCGTGTTGGACACGTTGAGCGGCGATCAGTATCATCAGTACAATAACGGCAAATACAAGCAGCAGCCTCGGAGACTGGACCCTGAGTACTGGAAGACCATCATCAGCTCTGTCTACGTGGTCTTCGTCTTCGGCTTCACGTCCTTCGTCATGGTCATCGTCCACGAGCGAGTGCCAGACATGAGAACGTACCCGCCGCTGCCCGACATCTTCCTGGACAGGTGATTCGGTCAAAAAATACAGTAAAAACAGGAAAAATGTGAAATAGTATTACAATTCAAAATAGCTGCTATCTATGTGAATGTCTCTTAAAATGTAATTGATTTCTGTGATCAAAGCTGAATTTTCAGCATCACGGTGCAAGGATGAAGAATAGCTCAATATGTATTATTGTTATTTACCAGTCATATACCAGTCATTAAGATTTTTAATGTTTATAAAGAAGTCTCTTCTGCTCTCAAGCCTGCATTTACTTGATCCAAAATGCAAAAAAGCAGTAATATTGTGAAATATTGTAAATATTTAAAATAACTTGTTTTCTACACGAATATCTGTTCAAATGTAATGTATTTCTGTGATCAAAGCTGTGTTCTTTGCAGTTAGCGTTTTCAGCTATTTTCTATTTTTGTGAACCATTTTAAGACATTATAGGAATTTTTCTAATGCAAAGCATGTTCTTAAAAGCAGGCAATATAATTATTTGACTTTCTTGAATCTCTAAATGCTTTACAGAAAACATGACCATCTTGAAATAAGAAAAATTGGCTTGGTCTTGATAAAACCAAATTATAATTGCCTGTTTTCTCCAATATTGTTGTGCGTTTCTGCTTCTCATGACTAGTGCTGTTTCCATTACATGCATAAGACTTGAGGCTGTATTTCCTGAAACAATCAAACACAATTTGCACCACTGTTCTCTGCGATCAGCCCCTAAGGCTTCTGGGAAACGCAGCACAGATCAGTCACTTACAGTTTTTCATTTCCATTAGAAGCTGCTTTAATTCGGTTTAAATGGTTCTCGCTTTAATCGACTTGAACATGAAGGTTTCCCAAACTGGGTTTGGTTATAATAACTAATCAAAATTAAAATTAAAATAATTATTTTGAAAATGACTACAACCAGCTGTATCCATTAGAGGTTTGCACTTGATGATTATTTTCTCCATGATGCACCACGGGACGTGGTTAGAGTTCACAGCTGAAGATGAGCACCAAAACATCATAAAATAACAGCATAAATCACCATCTGTCTGTGGGAGGACTATGTTTTGCTCACTGTCTCTGTTTATGACCTTTCACCTGCTTCGCTTCTCCCTCCAGTGTACCCAGAATCCCCTGGGCGTTTGCGATGGCTGAGGCCTGTGGCGTGATCCTCTGTTCTGTTTGGCTCCTAGTTCTGCTGCTTCATAAACACCGGTAACAAACATATGCACATATTTGTAAAATGCATGCATATACAATATATGCTTGCAAAATATATGCATTCAAATATTTTTATTGCATAAAATATTAAAGACAAGACACCAAAATAGAACGTCTCATACACAATTTCCAGGAATGTCTCTTTTGGCATAAATATCACTTAGTGTGTGTTTTTCTTGTCCAGACAAACCATTTCCAACAGTAGTGCAATGAAAGTCATTTCAAAGTTCAAAGGAGGGAATTATTGTAGTTTCAGTGAATGATTATAGATGAACATATTTCTCCTTTAGAATAATATGCGCCAATGAAACAGGTGTTGAGAATATTAGGTTTGGACACAGACAGCAGAAGCATCTCTTGATCTGACGCTCACAAAAACCCTGTGTCTCTGTCAGGTCCATCCTGTTGAGGAGGTTGTGTAGTCTGATGGGGACCGTCTTCATGCTGCGCTGCATCACGATGTTTGTGACGTCTCTCTCTGTCCCGGGTCAACACCTGCAGTGCACTGGGAAGGTACGGACATCATCACACACACACACACACACACACACTCTCTCTGTGACCCAGTAAGCCACATGAAGGCTGTTCTGAAGGATAGGTTGCACAGCGATGAGATTGCAGATCCCAGAAGCGTTTTCCTTCTCCAGAGAACACTCCTATGCCTCATCACAATTATTTTCAGTTTTAAAATATTTACTATATATTTAGATTCACCTTGACATTTTTATCAATATTGGGTATTAATAAATATTAATATTTTAATCATTTAACAACACATTTGCATGTTCATAATTTGCTGATGTCACTTAATTGACATTAAAGTAAACAAATAAAATGCTGCATCAAATGAGTATAAAAATAAATATGGTACTACATTTTTTTTTTTTTTCCAATTTTAAACAAAATAATTAATTCAATAATTTACAAAATAATAATTTTATTTTAAAGTTAAATTAAAAGTATGTGTGTATGTAGCATTTTTGTTGCATAAAGAATGTTTTTGCATTAACATTGTTTTCATGTCACATTTATTATAAATTGTTGTTGTTATTATGTAAATCTTTCTGTCTATCTATCATACAAAAAAACAGTATTAAAATGATTTTGATTTTAAACTGCTTCAATTAAAACCAAAACAACCATAACTGCCATAATGTTTAATATTTTACACTTTTATTTATAATAATATTTTTTTCCTTATATATATTTTTTATATTTTTAAAATGAAATATGACCTAGACCAAATGTGAAAAAACCATTCCATCATTCCATTCATACCTAAAATTATAGATAGAAGACTTTGTCTTATTTGTGTGCTGTGTATTTTATACTTATTTGACTAATCACAATTATTGACCGTAAACTGAAGTCATTTTCACAAGCCGTCTCTCTCTGTGTTTATGTGTGTGTCAGATCTACGGTGACATGTGGGCGAAGCTGCAGCGCGCCGTGGCCATATGGAGCGGTTTTGGCATGACGCTGACCGGAGTGAAGACGTGTGGAGATTACATGTTCAGCGGACACACCGTGGTCCTCACCATGCTCAACTTCTTCGTCACCGAGTGTAAGTGCACATGCAATGGCTATGTTTCCATCCAAAGTTATGAATTAAACTTATGTGCAGAATTGGAATATCACATACAACATTTACTAATAAAGCACTGTTTCCACCCAGTGAGTTAAAGAGAACAAAATCTGATTAACTTGTGCTAAATATCATGAAGGCATTAGATTTTTGCTGATATCTGATATTTTTCAACTGATTTTGGCTGATACAGATATATTTCCTTTTGTTTAGAAAAAACTCCAAGTCTCTCCTGTGTAGACATTATTAACAAATTATTTTTCATTTTGCTTAGTTTTTATCAAATTATAAGTATATAAGTTATAATTTTATAATGACAGTACATACTTTTAAAATTGCATCGATCGCTACATAAAAAAAATACATTTTCAGATTTTCCTTTATTATGCATGTTTTATTAGATTGTGCTGGTTTCAACTCATTGAGGAAACTTTGAGATTTTTAACAGATCTAAAATACAGTTTCTGTCCTGTAATGTACTGTAAGCTACAGCTTCTGACCTTTAAATCAAAACACACTCATGATTATATGACATTACTACTTCTTTATGCGAGTTAATCCTTTAATTGGCAATATATATATACCAATATATACCAGTATTTAAAGTGCACCTATTATGGGTCATGAAAGGTTCATATTTTGGTTTTGGGCTGTGTTGCACAATGCATGAAAGGTCATTTTTTTAGAAATGCCACTTTAAAGCCATTATCGGTCGATATCGGTCCGATAATATTGTGCATCCCTAGTTCCCTAATAGCTGTGTTTCTGTGAGGAGTTTGTTGTTTGAGATCCTCTTCTCCATCCGTAGACACCCCGCGCAGCTGGAACTTCATCCACACGCTCTCCTGGGTCCTCAACCTGTTTGGCATCTTCTTCATCCTGGCGGCGCACGAGCACTACTCCATCGATGTCTTCATCGCCTTCTACATCACCACCAGACTCTTCCTGTACTATCACACGTTGGCCAACACTCGAGCCTATCAGCAGAGCCGCCGCGCTCGCATCTGGTTCCCCATGTTCTCCTTCTTCGAGTGCAATGTTAACGGACCCGTTCCAAACGAGTACTGCTGGCCCTTCGCTCGGCCCGCCATCCTCAGACGCCTCATCGGCTGACTCCCAACAAACGCTGCTGATTCTTCAGATGCCATGATGTAGAGGAGGCCAAAACCTCTCGATCGGAGGCAGACAGTGATGAAGTATTTACTCGTCTTTTAAAAGTGTCTGTGCTGTATCAGAGTGTTTCTTTACTTCACAACATTCAAAAGCATAAAAATAATATGAGGAGACTTTTTGCAAAAACCGATAAACGCCACTTTAAAAATAACAAGCTGATTGCTGTGCATTATTCTCCATATATAGCACGATCCGAACCCTAAAGCTGGTCTTGTCCTCTTTCAAGGCATGGCAAGTTCATGTTTCTGTTGTTTTTGAACAGAAGCCGATGAGTCCATTTTAGAGAATCAGAGCGCTGTATTCAGCTCAGGTGAGAAGGATGCTTTCACTCTCTAAAATGGCGGAAGAAGTAACTCAGGGGAGAAGAATGGTTGAGTAAATGATGTTATTTTTGTTGATCCACTGATGTCACATGAACAGTTTTACTTATGTTTTTATGTTGTGTTTCTGTCTGTGGAGGGACAGATAGCTCTCTGATATCATCAAAAATATATTAATTTGTGTCCCGAAGATGAACGAAGGTCTTATGGGTTTGGAACGACACGAGGATGAGTAATTAATGACAGCATTTTCATTTTTGGGTGAACTAACCCTTTAAACCAGTGTTTTTAAAAACTTAGTTATCTTTTGCCAAAAAATGCATTTGCTATAAATTTTTTAATTTTAATATGTAAAAAAAAAACATAGGGTACTTTCAAAACAACCCAACTGCAGCTTGATTGATATTACTTGGAATGTGCAATTAAAAAAAACATGATTTCTAAAAAAAAGTAATAAAAATTGTTGAAAAAGTTACCGGTTTTCGCAAGTCATCTCTTCATATTGTACTTTTTACTGCTCTATGTTTCATGTTAAATAGTATTTAATACTTAATTACATTTGAAATCTAGTACTTTCTTACTTTTCTCAAGTAAAAGTAATTAAAAAAATTCCAAGAAAGTGCTACATTTTTAATGTTAATGTATTAAAGGTAAAAGTAATTTTATTTATGCAATGTAATGCAGTAAAAGTACAACATCATGCTTTGGAATATAGTGAAGTAAAAGCTTTCCAATGGAAAACGCTCTTGATAAAGTACAGATGCTTTTAAATTTACTTGAGTGAAGTAAAAATACTTCACTACCGTCCGCCTCTGCTCTCGATCAACACTCTCACACACACACACACACACACACACACACACACACACACATGTTTGTTTTGCTATCTTAGTGAGGACATTGCATAGACTCCCATTGATTTTCTATCAGGTGAATGATATTTCCTATCCCCCAACCCAACCCCTATCCCTAAACCTACCCTTCATAGAAACATGTACATGACACTAGATCTACATCAAATCTACTTTTGACTGATTTATAAGCCTTTTTATCTAGTGAGGACCAGCAAAATGTCCTCACTAGTGGGTTGTTTTCATCTTTCACTATATAAGTGAGGACATTTGGTTCCTCACAAGTATAGTCAAACAAGTACACACTCACACACACACACAGACACACACACTCACTCACACACACACACAGGTTTCCTCCCGTATCTGTTGTCTTTAAAGGGATTTCTGTGCCCTGGTCTGGCTTATTTTATTTCATGTCAGAGACTAAATCGACTGGAACTATGAAAGTCTTGCTTTTCCCGTTAACTGGGAAGCCTCTTAAAATAGTTTGCATGACAGTCAGTATTCATTTCACCTAGTTTCATAATACTCCTGTAGATACTTGACGTTGTAAATTCCTCGTTTCTCCCAGAGACCGTTCAGATTTTTAGCGTTGCAAAGATACTGACATGATCAACCTTTTGAAGCAATATGAAACCTCTTACTGTTCTTTTAAAAGGCTCTGTGTGAAACTGTATGGTTTATCTGGATCATGAGCTTTGCATTTTGGTCTTAATGCCATTATTGTTGCTATTTTCATAGTGCAGACTTTATTTTGGCAGTATTAGTGTCTATATGGGATGACAAAATGAAAATACTGTGTTTAAGAGTTAAAAATGTCCCCCGTATTTTAGTGAATCTCACAAAATGTCATGTCACAGATGTTTTTATATATATATATATATATATATATATAAATACACACAGACACACACACACGTTGGTTTTTGTGATTTATGGGGTCTCTCCATAGGTGTAATGGTGTTTCTACTGTACAGACTGTA
>JAUMHE010000061.1:18864647-18879965 GCA_032359235.1 Enteromius mattozi
TTTTTTAAGCCTTTTGAATTACAGGGACACTGAAAATGTCCTCATAAATCACCTTCATATTGTAATACCTGTCATACAAGTTTGTGTCCTCATAAACCACATAAACATGCACATATATATATATATATATATACACATACACACCCCTTTTTTTTTTATTTCCTCTTTGTTGCCTTTTTTGCGTTTTGATATTTTCATAACAAAAACATCTCTCTCTCTCTCTCTCTCTCTCTCTATATATATATATATATATATATATATATATATAACTGCATACATTAAAACTAAAATAATTGTAAAATAATCTTTTTTTAAGACATTTTAATTGAAATGTGACCTTGACAGCTTTTGTGAGATTGACACATTTTTGTCATTGTACGTATTTCCCATTTTTTAATGTATATTGAAAAGCAGATTTCGCCAAACTTTGGAATGAGGATGAGGTGTTTTTTAGCAGCATCATTCCAGTTGCCAATGACCTTTGATATGTGACTTCGTCTTTATATGAACGTTTGTTTTTCATCGATGTCCTGATTTATTTCCGATTTACTGTATATGACGGTCATGAGGGTATTAGAGTTCTTGAATGTTTACAAAAAGTGATGTTAAAACACACGTTCTGAAAGCAGAAGAGCAGAACCTGGCTCTGAATCGTGCTCGTCTTATTTCTGGTGTTTAAATGGAGTAAAGGGTGTTTTTGTGGTAATCAGGGCTAGTTTTGATGAGGTTTTCTGTGTTAGGTCAATAGGATTTTAATTGAGTGTATTTATAGATCTCTTTGAGCACAGAGAATTGAGCGACCTCATGCGTGTTTGATGGAGATGTACAGAATCATTAGGAATTGAGATATTATTATAATGTTCATTGCTCAGAACTCTTGAACATTTCCATCTTGTACGCAGTAAGTTATGCTGAATCTGAACGCAAGATCAAACAAACTATAAATACATTTTATAGGGTAGCTTGGGAATTCTTCTGATTCGCCAAATATCTGCTATTGATGCATTTCATTTTCAGATGGTTTTCACACTCCATACTCTTCATACAGGATCTAACAGCAGTAGAGTTTAATACATGCTCTGCATCTGTATAATTACATAATTTCATGTTCATAGTGCTTGAACATGCCATTCAGCCTCTTATGGACTGGAAATGTATTTTGCAGATCTAAGTGAATATTGTGTTTGATTGAATAATGACGGGATTTCGGATGCTCCAGATTCGTTTGGATGCTCATCATTTATCTGCCATCAACAATAAAATTGACAGATTAAACTGAAATGAGAGAACTTGAGTTTCTGTCCATGCCTTTTTTAGTAAGAATGATAAAATTATCATAATGGCTAGTTTCTGGATCCTGCATTCTAAAATTTAGAAGGTAGCTATTATTGTTTTACAACTTACTTTTATACATTAAAATATATCATGTCTAAAAATAATCAGTAAAAAAATATAATAAAACATTTTTTGGAGTGAAATGAAAGGGATTTTTTTCACATTTTTATATATTTTTAAAAAATTATTTATTTGAATATATTTTTAATGTAATTTTATTTATTTATGTTCAATCTTATTTTTATGTCTACACTTTTTCCCTTAATCTTTCCTATGATCTTCTAGCACTTCCTTGTAGTCCTCTGAATGATAATTCAATTAAAATGAGCTAATAATAATAAAACAATATAAAATAAAATATATTGATGAATAACTGATGTTTAAATATTTTTCAATTTTACATTTTTTTAAGACAATTTTCCCTTTATATATGTATATAGACACACACACAATATATAAATACTGTAAATATATATATATGTCATCAAATTGTATTTATTTATTAATTTATTTAGTTAGTTGCCTACCCTCCCTTGCTCTCTGTTGCTGTCCACTGGGGGTCCCTGCTAAACTCTATTTATTATTTTGCTGCAGCCATGTTAAGTTAATCTTTAAATTAAATTAAATTCGTATGTCTGGATATCAAACAGAAAAGAATTTGTATGTACTGTCAGTAAACGTTATACCAGCAGTCCGAGCATGCTGAGCGCATCATTTCAGTCAGGCGTTATTCGGGGCAGCGCCTAGGGGTCCTGATTCTGCTGTGTTAGCATTAGCGTGTAGCACGACGCGTGAGTCTCCTTCATCCGTCGCCGGTGCTCCGTGACCCGGTCCTGCTGCACAGCTTCGACCCGCATTCTCCGGTCAGTGCGCTCTAAACCTTTTAAACTCGTCTGTGTCCGTGTTTGCTGATGAGAGCTGAGTTTGTAAATGAACTTTCAGACTGATGCAGGCCGGTCACCTCACACACCGAGACAGAGTCCGTGCAGATATTTGTCTCTGTACTGACACTGAACGATTAAACTGATCTCTTAATATTTACTGATTATTTTTTGTCTTTTAGGTTTCAGAAATCAAATTACAGTAACAGTTACTAGTACAAATGATTTTTTCCTCCTGTATTGTTGCGCATTTAACAAACAAACAAAGGCATGTCTGCAACAGACTTTACCTGCTTTGATAGTTAATAATAATAATTATTTATTTGTTATATATGTTTGTATTGTTATTAGTGCTGTCAAACGATTAATCACATCCAAAAAAAGTCTTTGTTTGTGTGTATATATATATATATAGATATAGAGATATAGATATATACACACAGTACACACAATAAATATAAACTGAAATATTTTCCAAATATATGCTGTATGTGTGTGTATATATATATATATATATATATGTATATGTGTGTGTGTACGTAAGAAATATACACAGAACACACAGACATTATGCAAACATTTTTATTTTGTATGCAATTAATTGTTTGACAGCACTAATTATATTTATTGATAATTTTTTGATAATTATTATACATTAAAATTATTATTTAATTTGTTTCTTCATAAAGTATTTACACAGAAGAAATTTTACAATAAAAAAGAGCTGTTCTCTAGTGTTTTTGTATGTAATAAATTGCATACATTTGCATGAAAGATATTTATTGTTTAACAAAATATGTTTTAATAGTCTTTCGGAAGAGTAGAAATCACCGATCATTTTCTTTATAATTAAAAGAATATATATGTATATAAAATTACAATAAATACAATAATTAATGGAATGCAATTGAAAGCATTATAGCATTATTATAACAAATGATCGATTATAACATTACATTTAAGCAAGATTCATTCCTCACCTTTGAAACGGAAGGAACAATTGCATTATGGGATGCAGGGAACACTGTATGCTCCGTTAGTGTTGTTGTGAAGTTTGTTCAGGTGTTGTGTGTATAAGATGTGTTTGCATACAGCGTGCAGGCTTTGTTCTGATCCTGGAGAAATGGAGTCTCCTGAGGCTGCAAATGTGTGTGTGTTTACTTTGACCACACCTGATGCACTGTAGAACGACACACACACACACGTTATCATACGTCTTTGTCTGAGAATATGTGTCTGATCCGTTGATTCGAGGAATCATTCATCACAGACGTCAGGGGTTTGATCACATGACTCACCCCCAGCTTCAGTCATCATGAAGGACACGCCCCTTACCTGCCGCCTGTGTTCACACACACCTTCACTCTGCTCTTGGTTGTGTTTGCAGATATAATGGCTGTTCCTCCAGCGTACGCAGACCTGGGAAAGGCTGCAAAGGACATCTTTAACAAGGGCTACGGTAACACACTTCACCCAGAAACACTCCTTCAGACATGTGTATTGTGTTGTATTTACACACGTGTGTGTGTTTCTGAATGCTGAAGGTTTTGGGACGGTGAAGCTCGATGTCAAAACCAAGTCTGCTAACGGAGTGGTGCGTGCTTTCTTTGCTTTGGTCTCTTAATTCATGTTTTCTCTGCGCAGTTCATCCATGTGTGTTTTTTAAGGGTTTCTGTTTCAGGTTTAGTTCACCCTTCCATAAACAAAGTCTTAAATCAGAGCAGAAAGTCATTACATGTGTAAAGTCACAGCGTTGCAAGAACTGCAAAAGATTGTTAGCTTTTTTGGTTTGTTTTTTTTGTCTTGTTTTTAGTACAAATATCTAAACATCCCTAAATCAAGGCACTTCACTGGAGAATAAAGATAATAAAGAAATCGAGTATTTTTTTATGAAAGTTTATAAACATTTTTTGGTAAAAAATTGTTAATAGTTTAAAAAAAAATGGAGAAAAAAAAGAATTAAACTGACAAACTTTTTGTTGTTGTTATTTAATGAATAAATTGTTAATAGTTATGGATGTCTTTTTAAATATAATATGGTTTATAAAAAGTTTGAACAAAATAAGAAAATAAACAGGAAATAAAAATAATAATAAAATAAAAACTAAATAAGCATATTAAAAAATAGATCTAATGAAACTGACAAAATGACATATATATAAACAAAAGAATTTAAATTAATACAGAATAAAAAAACTATAAAATAATAGTTTTATACAATAAAAACTAATTTAAAATATTTAAAACTAATAGTAAATTATACATTTAATAATATATTAATGTATTGTGCTTCCTTTAGTTTACTCATTTATTTAAGTTCTTTTAACATTTTAACTTTCCCTTCATCAAACCTGCAGAAACCCTGTTGAAAGCAAACATCTGAATGTAATGACTTGCTCTTCCTCTAAATGACGTTGCTCAGATGTCATGCAGGCTGTTGTATGAGATGATAATGCCTCTGTTTGTGACTGTCAGGAGTTTAAAACATGTGGCACGTCTAACATGGACTCAAACAAGGTCAGCGGGAATCTGGAGACCAAGTATAAATGGGCCGAATACGGACTGACCTTCACAGAGAAGTGGAACACGGACAACACGCTGGGCACAGAGATCACCGTAGAGGACCAGGTACAGATCTCAGAAATAACCTCCTTATGATTCATATACAGTCATAGAGAACTTATACAGTGTTGTCCTGAGGAAGCAAAACCTGAGAATATAAGAATACTTATATTAATACACATTACAAATCAAAATTTTTTAAGTTTCTTCTGCTCACCACGGATGTGTTTGTTTGATCACATATACAGTAAAATGTATAAAATTGCGAAATATTTTTACAATGTAAAACAGCTGTTTTCTCTGTGAATATATGTTAAAATATAATTTATTTCTATGATCAAATCTGAATTTTCAGCATCATTACTCCAGTCTTCAGTGTCACATGATGCTTCAGACATTATAATTATGTTGATATACATTTCTAATAATTATCACTATTTTTACTTGAGTAAATGCTAAAATTTTTCAAAAACAAAAAGAGAAATCATAATTATTCCAAACTTTTGTCTGGTAGTGTTTGTTTTAATAGTTACACTCAGTGCTAAAATCTTATTTCTTCATCTGAAATTCACTCTTTGCAGATGTTTTAACCATCTGGATTATTTTACTTTAATAAATAAATTAATTATGTATTTCTTATTTAAGTATTACTTCTGAATATTAAATTAATGATCATTTATTTGTTTGTTTATTATTTATATTATTGTATTATTAACAAATTATTATTTATTGTAATATTAATTCATTAATAGTTATTCATAATAATAATAATATCAGTAATAACAGCATTTATTAAATATAATTGTTTTAAATACATTTATTTATTAAATATAATTGTTTTTTATAATTTATTAATAATTTACTATTATTATTATTATTATTCAGTAAATAAATAAAACTCAATGTTTTTTATAATTTAATAATAATAATAATAATAAATTATTAATAAGTAAATAAAGTAAACTCAATGTTTTTTTTATAATTAATAATTTATTATTACTATTATTATTATTAAGTAAATAAAGTAAACTAATTTTTTTTATAATTTATTCATAATTTATTATTATTATTATTATTATTATTATTATTATTAAGTAAATAAAGTAAACTCAGTGTCGTTGTTTTTTTGTTTAAACTATATTGAGAATTTGCTCTCAGATACTGGTGAATAATATATTTAGCATTTTGTGTTTCTCAGATCACCAAAGGACTGAAGCTGACCTTTGACACGACCTTCTCCCCAAACACTGGGTAGGATGACTTCCTGTCAGCGCGGTGAGTGTGAGATGAGCTGATCTCTGAGGATTATGTGTGTGATGTTAACAGTAAGAAGAGTGGAAAGGTGAAGACGGCGTATAAGCGTGAATACGTGAACGTGGGCTGTGATGTGGATTTCGACTTCGCCGGTCCAGCCATCCACGGAGCAGCGGTGCTGGGATACGAGGGCTGGCTCGCCGGATACCAGATGACCTTCGACACCGCCAAGTCCAAGATGACTCGCAGTAATTTTGCGATCGGATACAAGACCGGAGACTTCCAGCTGCACACTAATGTGTAAGTGCTTTAGCAGTTCATCATTATTTATTTATTTATTGTTTGCTTCTTTATCATGATATTAATAATATTATTTATTCATTCATCCAAGTAATTATTTAATATAAAATACAGTACTTAGTGGTAATATTGTTATTATTTTCTAATTATTGGATAAATATTGTTGTCATAAAGTTCATATTATTTATAATTAATAAACAATTTATTGTTACTGTAGTAGTATTTTTGTTGTATAAACAATAGTCACAATTATATTAGAAAATAGAATTGTATTTATTTGATATTAAATATTAAAATAATAATAAAAAAATGTTATTTATAATAACAATATATAACAATTATTATTTAACATAACTATTAATTAACTGGTGGTACTAGTACTACTGACTGTTATTATTATTATTATTATAAATGTATATGTATAAATAATAAATGTTTATTATGTTTTTATAAAATATTGTTATATAATGGTTTAAAATAACAAAAATATTATTGTTTTTATAAATGACAACTGTTATTGTTTTTTATAATTAATACCTATTATAATTATTATATACAATTATTAGTAAACATAATTTATTAATTATATACAATTATTTATGACTGTTATAAATATTCTATAAATGAATATTCATAAACAGTGATCCTCTGATGACCGATGTGTTTCTAGTTCAGAATATTCCCGGTAGACTCTGTAGATCTCCAGCGCTGGTGTGTCCTCATTTACTGCCCTCAATAATCTGACGTTGAACCGTGATCATCTCTCTGTTTGTCAGGAATGATGGGACTGAGTTCGGCGGCTCCATCTATCAGAAAGTGAGCTCTGATCTGGAGACGGCGGTGAATCTGGCCTGGACCGCCGGCAACAACAGCACTCGCTTCGGCATCGCCGCCAAATACATGCTGGACTCCAGCTCCTCCATCAGCGTGCGTTTCACTGCCATACACCTCATATAATATTGAGAGAGATTCCAGTCACAGATGCCACTTCATTTATTAGAATGAGTTTTTATTGATGCATCGCACCACTCACATCCCACATACACTGTAGGTCATTCACAGCCTTCTCAGTTAATGAGGATAATCCTGCTGGTATCTGCTGGTAATACAGCTTCACCATACAAAGACTGCACTGACTCTGCTTTTCCTCCACTAGCTTTGATTCTTTTGCTGGTTTTTGTAACTTTGTAACAGTCATAGTTATGTTTTCTGTATCTTCACAAAATGACTTTTGTGATTATATACTGTCATCGTGATATAAAATTGGTCATACTGGCCACCTCTGTATTGAGAACCTGTATCTAAGTGTGTCTTTGTGTCACTGAGATGCATCGGTCATTTAACATCATCTGTGTGTTTCTTTCAGGCTAAAGTGAATAATTCCAGCATGGTTGGGATCGGCTACACACAGACCCTCAGACCAGGTGATACCACAAATTTTAATTTCATTTCATTTAATTAATTAGTTTATTTTTTATGTTTTATTTTATTTCAATTTATTGTTTTTATTTTGTTTCTTTTATTTTATTTTCTGTTTTATATACTTTTTATTATTGTTTTTATTTGTTGGATTGTATACATTTTTTATTTTGTTACTATTTTATTCATTGTTTTTTTTGTTTTGTATAAAATATTGTTTTTATTTTATATTCTTCTATATTGAAACATTTTTAATTTTATTTTATGTTTTAAATATTTATTTTTATTGTTTTATTATTAATTTATTTTATTTTGTTTAGTTTTTTTGTTTTACTTTTTTAAAATTTAAATATTTCTTTTTTTTTATTATTGTTTTTATTTGTTGTATTGCATATATTTTTTTGTTGCTATATTATTATTATTTTTTTTTTTTTTGTATAAAATGTTATTTTGTTTTTATTTTATTAGTTATTTTATTAGTATTTAGTATTATTTAATTTTGTTTTGGTTTATTTTTAAATAATTAAATTTTTTGAAGTATTTAATTTAATTTATTTAGTTTCTCTTACATAACTTTTTTCACTGCCAGTGTTTCTGTCATATTCTGTAACCAAACCATAACTTGTAACCAAATAAATATCAAAAATGAATATCAGTGTAAGTCTCATAAAACAAAGCCATGACCATGTTATATTTCACTCAAAATCAAAAGTATTTATTTGATATAAAAAGACCTATTTCTGGTGTGAAATGTGAGCCAGACATGAATTGATCCATGCGTCGCTTGCGTCTGATGCTGTTTTTGTGTCCAGGAGTGAAGCTGACTCTTTCTGCTCTGGTCGATGGAAAGAACATCAACACTGGAGGCCACAAACTGGGTCTGGGACTGGAGCTGGAGGCGTAACACCTGTGCGTCGTGTTTTTCACGGGATCATCCGAAAGGGAAGAGTCAGAAATCTCCAGACGCAGACGGACCGAACGCTGAACTCAAACCTGCACCTCGTCTCTTATTTATTTGCAACACTACCTTTATGGTCAATATTTCTCTCCAAACTGGCGCTTTCGATCTGTGTGTGCTTTCCTCTCCAAGTCATTTTCTGAGTAATAGTTTACCAAAAATGTAAATATTATAATTTACTCATTCTCATGTTGGTGCAAACCTCTATTTTGATAAACCTAAATGTTTATGCAGCTCCTTTCTGTACAACAACAGTGAGCACGACTGTCAAACTCACAATATACTTATAAACAAAGTCTTCTGAAAACATAAAATAGCTTTATGTGAGCAACATACAATATACTCTGATAATTTTCTGATTTCATGTCACTTTTGGAGCTTGACAGACTGTTTTTTGTGTGGAAAAGATGATGTAAAATGTTAAGTTTGGATCAACACGAGGGTGAGTAAGTGTGATTTTGGCCTGAAAGTTGACGATTTGCACACGGAGGGTCTCCGCTGCTGTTTAGTAACGCTTTTGTCGGCTGTTTGTTGTGGTAGTTCAGCTTTATCGTCCTTCTCTCTCTGCATTCAGGCTTTATGGTGTTCAAACGGGTTCTTTAGGCGTGAGATGTTGTTTCACTTGACCTCTCCAGAAACACTCACACAGACATGAATGATGGAGACGAGAGGCTTTCCCTGCTGGACCGCACAAACCAACCCTTCTGTATGTCAACCTTTGCAATAAAGTCCTAAAACTGGAATTGTAGTGTTTTATTTACTATATTTGAAAAAAATGTTTATAATAGTTATACGTACAGTATAGGAAGAGTTTGTGCAAAAATAGTTGAAAAATCATGTTTTTTATTATGTTTTTGTTTTAGCTGTATTTGTTAGTTATTTTTTACCTAATCAAAATAACCCAACTGCAGTTTGATTGAGATTAATTGGAATGCACATTATTTTTTTAAAAATTGTAAAAAATATATATATATTAAAAAAAAAAACATATATATATAAACATATAGATATATATTTAAAATGCCTGAGAGGAGTGACTTCTGAGCTAGGATTGGTCAGTAATGTCGTAGGGCGGAGCTTTTGAGCGTCATATTAGAAATGGCCAAATTTTACCCCTTACATTGTGTTGCTGCGCTCCATTATGCAGAGCTCTATTTGTTGTTAGAATGACAATATGATTTTAAAAATATATATTTTAGGCTGGTTTTTCTGAGTGGTCTAACCATAGACATATAGAGAGAGCTAGAATTTTCCTTCATTGTTTCTTAAAAAAAAGAGACATTGTCACGGCCTTTGATTTACAGGATATTAGATATTCAAAACATGTATTTAAAATATTTCAAATTTCAGTGCAGTCACTTTGTTTATTGAAAAAAAATTATACCACAAATACTTGTTATAAATTCATCTCCAAAACAATCAATAGTTGGCACCATGAACAATTGAGTACAAAACTTTCAATTATGACAATGCATATTCTTAGCTGAACAGCCTAAATGAATGATTCCAGATGTTTTCTTTATGGTGTATATCATATAAAGTCAGATTTTGAATGCTAATGTCAGACCGTCGCCTACTGTTAACATGCTCAGCTGGATCCTGACGTCTCGATGGAGCTTCTTGTTCAGTTGATCAATGCTGATGGAGTCGATATCGCCTTCTTCTGGGTTCACCACTCGACCGCTCCACAGCACCTAAAGGTCAGATATTTAATTTGAAAGAAATTAATACTTTCTTTCATCAAGGATGCATTGAATTGATCAAAAGCTACCAAAGTTTTCTCTTTGAAATAAGTGTTGTTTTGAAATGTATATAGGCTACTTAAGAAGAATACTGAGAAATGAAATGTATTGTGGTTTCTTTAAAAATATTAGGCAGCGCAACTGTTTTCAACATTGATAAGCAAATCAGCATATTAAATTGATTTCTGAAGGATCACTGAAGACTGCTGAAATTTCCAGCTGTCATCACAGTAATAAATTACATTTCAATATAGATTTACACAGAAAACAGCTATTTAAAATTCTAATAATATTACACATTTTTATAGTATGTTTGATCAAATATATGCAGCTTTGGTGCTGCTGTTTGAGTTTATCTCTCAAAAAAGTAGAATTGTGAGATAAAAAGTCTGTATTTTGAGATAAAAGGTTGCAATTGACTTTTTTATTTTATATTCTGTGGCCTTTGAAAATACCTTTGTTTAAATATGTCATGAATATGCACAAATAAGAGATTATATTTAATTTGCTTTTTAGTGTTTTTATGTTGAAACTCTTGACAGCTGCTTCTTATGGTCTTCTATTATTGTATATTAAAGGGCAGAATGAGCTTAATTTAGTTTAATTCAGTTTTGATGGAACAGTTTGCAGTAACGCATCTCTGAATTAAAAGCAGTTATTGTAGAAACATGAGTGTGAACAGACATGATCACTCACGTTATCTATAGCGATTATTCCTCCTCTCCTGACCAGCTGCAGGGATTTCTCATAGTAGTTGTCGTAGTTGACTTTGTCAGCGTCAATGAAGACAAAATCAAACGTCTCTGCTTCACCAGCGGCCAGAAGCTCCTCTAATAACACATCATAGAAACATTATAAGTTTAATGAAATTTTAAAAACTTACAGATGTCAGAACATCACTGTTCAAAGCAAATCTCACAGCGATGTATATTTTAAACAAAAATTTTTTTGTACTTTTCTCTGTAAATACTCTATGTAAAAAATACTCTATTCTATGTAAATAAAAATAAGTTGAATTATTTTATGACTCATACCAGAGGTACATTATGTGTGAGTTCACATTAATGTCCCTTCACATAAATTTAAATGCACATTCTGTTTATTTCCATGAATAAAAAAATAAGACCATAAAAAACATTTTCATTACTGGAATGTTAACTGAAATATATATATATATATATATAAACCTATTTTATTTCAGCTATTTGCCAGGCCAATATTTTTCATTTTCATTTTCATTAACTTGATGTACTAAAATAATAGAAAAAAAAAAAAAAATATATATATATATATATATATATAATTATAATTTTTTTTATGTTACACACATATATATTAAAAAAAATTTAAATGTGAAATTATATATATATATATAGTAGTATCTCAAATTCTCAATTATATTACATTGACTTTTTTTTATCTGTGTCAGTCATGGAGGGTTATTTTGTATTTTTTTTTTATTTTGGGGTCTAAAAAGGTTATTTTGGATATAAATAAGTTGACAGTGCTTGAAAAAGACAGATCTTACCAAGAGTTTGCAGTGCTGGCTTCAGACGCACGTCTATTTTGTGCTCGACAGAGGCCTAAGAAGATTTCAGAACATGAGAGGAAGATTATTAAACACATGATTATAATCTTTACATAATGTCAAATAATCGAGCCTGATCCAAAAACTTCATAAATCTATATTAGTTTATTCATATAACAACCTAATGCAGTGAAGAAATATTTAAACCAGTAAGCTGTCAATAAGCAAACATCCAAAGTAAGTTACATAATTATTAAATTCATCCGTTGAGGCAAACTGGGGTCAAACATGGTCATTGATTTACAGAGTCTCAGGTTTAATATTAACCTTCATAAAGGCAGCGCTGAAGGTTTATGGTCTCTGATCAGGATTTATGTGATTGTGGAAAATCCAGGTTAACACTATACTTGAAATTTTTATAGTAAATATGCAAAGCTGTTTGCAACCCTTTTTCATAAGTGAAGTTCTGTTCTGAAAACATTTAGCAAATATTAAAAGACAGAGAAGTGAAGTTGCTTCTTGCACAATAAGAGCAGAAGATTAATCATTTAATGAGCATGAATAGAGCTGTAAATAGGGTCAGTTTCATATGTACTGTATCTCACCAGTTTCCAGAAAGGTCTGCCGATGTTGATGTATTCCTCGCTGACGTCACATGCGATCAGTTTGCCGTCTTCAGGCAGGGCGAGCGCGATACTCAACGCGTTATATCCCGTATAAACACCTAAACACGCACAGATCGCTCAGACATCGAGTGGCTGACAGAATATTAGTGCACTGTATTATAAAGTTCCCTACCAATTTCAATGGCTTTCTTGGCCTTGATTAAACTGGCTAGATTTGCCATGAACTGCGACTGCTCACAGGCCACCATGATCATGCTCAGCTGATGCTCCATGGTTTTCTGCAGATCAATTAGAAATAATTAAACACAATCAAGCAAACAAGCACAGCACAAGAAGACAGATGTTCCCATTTGGGGAATTATTCTTAGGCATTTTGTAGAAGTGATGATAGTCTCGGTACCTTTACCTTTCATTGTCATGATCCACATGTAAGCCACAGACGTCATAATGAAGGGAAATACAAACCTGGCGCAGTTTTTTGAGGGCTGGATGTTCCCTCAGTGAGTGATTGAGCAGGTACTGCATCACTGGATCATCTTTCCTTCCCACGTGACTTTTACCCGACGACATTCTGAACAGTTTAGATTTGCGTTTGCCTTTACAAAGAAGAAATCAGAAAGAAATTCATTTTGGATACACTGCACGTTATGTGCGCTAATTCATTTAAACAAAACATTATTTTAATCTTCTACCTGCAAGTGGGATTTTGTGCAATTATTTTTTTCCTCTCTTGTCTTTTTTATACAATTTTTATTAATTGACTTGATATTGATATTAACTGACGACTCAATTTACAATTTCAACAAAATAAGCAGTTTAATTTTACTAAAACTTTTCAATTTCACCTGCATCTTTTTTTTTACTACCGCAATTATTATTATTATTATTATTATTATTATTTATCTATTTGCAATGTGATTTTTTTATTCCCAAGCAGTTTTCACTGACACACCTGGAGAAAGGTTTTCATGCAATACCAAATGCAATTCGTTTTTACAACTATCATTAATTATAATAATCATTATTTGCAGTTTTGACATAAAACCGTAAGCTGTTTTATTGTCAGCCCAACATATCAATAACTTTCTTTTAGTTTTTTTCCCTTCTTCTTTGATTACGCTGCACTTAATAATCATAAACATTTAGCATGTTTTTGATCTTTCCAACAGTATTTTATTTTATTTTTTTATTTGTTTGGAAGGCTATGAATAAAATGGTACAATGCACTTTTTTTAGTATTATTTTTTTTTTTATTCTGAATACTACTTAGGTTGGGACTCTTTAATAATAAACGTTTTAATAAACTGTTTCCCACTAAGTTTTTTTTAATGGAAAAAAAGAAGACCATGATACGTGATCTTTATACTTTTCTACATAAATTTATTAGGGTGCTGGCTCTTTAATTGCGGATTGTTGTATCAGAGTACACAAACTTCCGGAAAAAGAAACGGGTCACTTCCCCTGTATTTCATGGGGTTCCCGCAATATTGGCACTCACCCACATAATATCCCGTTATAAAAATCACTCCCAGCGTCGCTGAGCCTATAAGCGCTTCTTTTGAGAAGTTATGAAATGACATTATTATTATTATTATTATTTCTAGCGCTGTTCGGCTGAAGGTCTTTACATCTGACGGAGGTGAGCACGAGCTGCACATATAAACGCGGTTACCGTAATTAACGCTGTATGTACGCAATAGATCACGTTGAGTGTGACCAATGTGCTTTTTTAAATTAAATAAGACGTTTACGAGGTATGATACTTCCATGTTGGAATATTATTTTTGCGATTCTATTTGCAGTCTTGTTCCCTATTGTATTCAACTTTGATCTGCAGTTATTAGTCATTATGCATAAATAACATAAGTTGGTGTTTCATACTAAAGTGTGTGTGTGTGTGTGTGTGTTTCGGCCAAAACTCCCTAAGACAAGACTCTATTTTAAAGATTCACACATTTCTGTGTCTTAAGAAATGAATTGTTCCGTTTTGTGTTGCGCTCAAACTCGGAGAATTACGTCACGAGCGACATCCACATCACATGACACTGTAGCTGCTTTACACATGTAGACTATTTATTATTTGACATTTTATTTTAAGCGTTTAATGCATTGACAGCTGTAGCGTGTGAGATTGTAATTTTAAACAACTCACTTATTTTTTTATGTAACGATCTCGAAATGTTGTTTTCTGTTCCGTATGTCGTCAAATAAACGAGTAAAACAACAACAAGGCGATACCGATGCGCCTTTGACAGCTCATAAAATATGTTAGATCGGATTTGCGCTATTAAAAAAGGATGCATTCGCTTATTAATAGCCTAAAATAACCTGAATTCATTATTCGACACATGCATGACTACACAAGACACCGCGCGATTTATGAGCGATCATTTGCATCTTGTATTAAACTCCAGTATAGATGTAAAGCTGTAACTCACTGTGAGGAAGTGTTATTAGTGTCTAGTGTCTTCTCTGCGTCTGCTGCTCTTCTCTTTCTTCTGGAAAATGGCTTCAGATTGGGGGTGGAGAATGCCCTCTTGATGAATATTAAACATGACACAATGATGCTTGGAACAATTAACACAGTTGTGCACCAAACAATTTGCTGTCAAGTGTTTTGCAAACTTAATTTGAATGAGATTATTTTTCATATTTATAATTAAAATAGTTTATTATATCATTAATAATAATTTAATAATAAATTAAGGTATGT
>JAUMHE010000061.1:18879993-18908761 GCA_032359235.1 Enteromius mattozi
ATGTGAGCTAATTATTTAACTATATTAATTCAAAATTAACTTGTTTGGATTTTTTTTCATATACTAATATTGTTAAAATAATAATATATTACATAATAATATTTATTTGCTATTGTTTGTAAAGTTTTTTTATTTAATTATTTGTTTATATTTTAACTTGATTTAATTTTACCAAGTATTTCGATATATATATTATATTACATCATTAATAATAATTTATTATTATGTAATTTATCTACTGTTATTTATGTGTATATATAATGTATTGTTGTTTTGTTGTTATTATTATTATCTTTAATTTAGACAAATTTGACAAATTATGTAACTATTAAAAAATAAATGTATTTAAATTGTTTTTTTTACTTTTTTCATATACTAATATTATTCATAAAATAATATATTATTTTTTATTGTTTATTTTTAAATATTTTTATTTATTTAATATCTTTAAATTTTACCTGTAGTATTTCTGTATATTATAGTATTACTACTATTATCTTTAATTTAGATATTTGTACCCTTTTAAAATTGACATATTATTCAGCTTTGTCTACTAAATACAAATTTTTGAACATTAAAATGTAAAATATAAACAATGTTATCTACTATATATAATTTCTATTGTTAATTTTTTTAATGTAAAACATTTTTAAATATTTAATATTAATGTGTTTGTATTGCCAGACATAGAAACAGTATTCAGATATATATATATATCTACTCATAGCTAAATTTTTAATGCCACTGGCTCTGTTCAACTTTAATGTATTCTGTTAGTCATAGGTAACCTTGAAGCTGTGATTTATTTTGGCATATAAATCAAAGCTGTTGTGACTGTTTCAAATATTTGTTAAATGCAGATGAGGAGTGGGTTATATAACCGGCTCATGGTTTCATAACCGCATATTCAAACTAAAACAACACATTTAGCAGTTTATTTGCTTTCAGCTTTGTTTATGAATATTGAATATTTATTCAGAACATTATATCATAATTGATATTAATAGAGTGGTTTATAAAGAAAGATTGCAGGATTTAGGTGATTTTGCAGTCTCATAACTAGAGGCTGTAATTCATGATATTCTCCATCAGGTGGCGCTCTTATACTGTAATACATGAGTCTGGAGCACTTTCTGCAGATCATGATGACTTGCAGGAGTTTGACTTTCAGAAATAAATCACCAGAGGCAGAAATACAGCACACCAACCATAATCCAGATTTACTTTCATTATAAATTAATGTGCACTCATACTTGATTTTGTAGAGCATTTCATTTCCAAAGTGTGCTTTCTGCAACTTTAGATTCAAGAGAATAAAAGGTGTTTTAGGGAAATATATTTGGAGAAGAGCAGCCTGTAATGTTTTTAAGTGTTTGCTGATGCTGTAAATCTCCTGCTGACTTTGAGAGAATTTTCGGTTTTAAACTAATAGTGATATTTCATTGTAATATTGTAACACTGCTGTGTTATTAGTCTACTTTTCTGCATGTACTGTATATGATTAACTGTGATTTTGATACTTTTTTTCTTGCATTGTTTGCATTTTTTAACCAAAGGCACTTCAGACTGCAGAAATTCTGTTGATGAAGAAGCAAAACATATATATATATATATACTGTATATATAAATGCATCCAAAAAGTTTTAGTTTACATACTGTGTGTATATATATTTATATAAATACAAACACATGCATGTACATAGTTAAGAAAAATATGCTATATATTAAATAGATATTTATATATATTATATAAATATACAAATGCATGTAAATATTGTCAAAAAATATACTGTATATGTGTGTATTTATATGTACATAATAAATATACAGTACACACTTGTAAACAAAAACTTCAATAATTTCTCAGTAAGGATGCATAAATGATTCAAAAGTGGCATTTATATTATAACAGCTGGTTTTTTTAATACTTATATATATATATATATATGCATAGATATTTGTAAGTAAAATATGTTATGTTTAAATATATTTCTGTATGATATAAAATACAAATATAAATATATAAATGTATATACATTTTAAATATACTGTATGTGTGTATATTTATATACGTACAATAAATATGCACAGTACACATGTATACAATATGTAAACAAAAACTTGTATTTTTATTAACATTGTAGCCAGAAAAAATATATACTTCCCTTTTTTAATGAATTTATTAATTTCCATGATTTCTGGGACATTGCACATTAATGAACAACCCAAAGCAGTACAAAATTGCTCAAAAAGTAAACAAAAATATCCATTTGACAGCAACACCTCTAAAATGGTTTAATTATCAGTTATTCTAAATTGTAATGTTTCACTTACATTAACAAGCAAGTCATTTTATTGTAATAACACTTTATACTATTACTATATTTACTGTGTTTTTGATCAAATGCAGCTTTTGTGAGCAGAAGAGACTTTTAAGGATCTCAGAGCACCTGTTCTTTACTGTCTAAAGGATGATCCTGTCAATCAATCCTCCTGCTAAACTAACCCGCCAGGATGGAGTGATACAGCAGAGATCAGAAAGCATGATGGGAAGGTCTAGCGTGTCATGTGATCAATTTCATCTCGGGTTCCTCTTAAAGGTTTTTATGGGCTTTTCCTCTGGATGTACTTCAGAGCCGTGTGTCAGAGTGACTTATGGGCTGAGAGTGGCCCCAGAGCCCGGAGCCCAGCTGGCATCCATCAGCCCAATGAAAGCCGTAATTGGGCAGCATTTGAAGGCTGGTATTCGTAATTAACTCGCTGGAGCCATGATTTCTGCCCGTATAAAGACTGCATTGAGCGCTTTCTGCTGAGTTGTTCATGTGTGTGCAACTCAACACGTCCTCGAAGCGTTCCTCTGATCTCAGATCAGGTCTGCTGCTGCTGCTGTTTCCATTCCTGCTGAGATAATCATGCGGCTCGTATTAGACTGATATCTGCTCTCACAGCACCTTTCTGTCAAACGTACCTGAGCAGATAATAATGAGGAACAACAAAACATCTGCGTTTGTTAAATTAGTTTTTTTAATTTATCTGAAGCGTTTTTTCTCGAGAGACCTGAAGTGAAAAATAATTGTTTGTATGGAGGTCCAAATAAAATTGGATGTGCAAGTTATACATTTAATCTGTGTGAAAGATATTTTTGCAAGTAAAAAGTATAAGTGAGGCTATTTTTATTATTTACTGCAAAAATGTTAAAATTAAAAAGGCATGTACTTATAAATAAAAAAAAATCTATATTTTAATCACCGATTTAATGTGTACTGATTTGGCATTCAAAGTCCCATTAGTGTATAGTTTAGTATTTTTATTAGTGTTTGCAAGTTTATTGCAATTTTATTTTAGTATTATTTATATACTATAACAGTATTTATTCATATTTTTAACTAGCTTTCATTTTAATTTAAGCTTAAACTTTAGTCATTTTTATATGTGCTTTTTGCATTTTTATTATGAAATATTTCAAGCAAATATTTCAGCTAATTGCCTAACAATGCTAAAAATGCCTAAAAAAAAAATTGTTTTTGTTTTATATTTTGCTGTAGTCTTTTAAGTAAACATTTCTATTTTATTTTATTTTGTCATTTTAGTTCATGCTAGTTAAATTTTATTTCAGCTAATTCTAAAATTTAATTCTAAAATTATAAATTTTTACATTTAAGTTTTCATTTAATATTTATATATTCAGCTTTATATCAATTTACACAAAATATTTTTAATACACTGAAACTAACAAACAAATTTCACTCAGAAATTGCTAGTAAATTTCACAAATAATTTGCAAATAATTTTTTTTTTAAGTTAGAAAAACAAAAATTATATTTCCTTATAAAACACTCTGTACAGTGTTTTAGCTAATAATGTCACTTGTTTATTGCAAACTTTAGTGTTGTGTTAAACTGAGTGCTTTGGCCTCTTTTTATAAAAGTCTTTGCTTCATAAAAACTATTTTTATTCTGGTGATGAGCACTTTTGTTGATGTCTGTAGTTTTTAACATTATATAACTGAATTACGAATACATCTTTGAACCATTAAATACAGATCCAAACGTCAAGAATCATCCAGTACTCCTTTTAAAGAGCTCCTGAGTGTGAGGTTTCAGTTTGAAGCGTGACGTTAATGGTTTTTCCTCTCTAGCCATGACGTCTTCATATGATCTCCAGCACATGCTGTGCTCATAAACGAGTGATACTGAAACAATATTTGTGCTTTGACATGCAGGCTATTCAGAGCAGAGGTCAGATATGGCAGCGCTCTGCTATATTTGTTTTTATGATGCCATATTTCGTGTTTATGTGTAAAGCGGTGCTGCAGAAGATTCATGCGGCTGTCATTGATGTCTTATTGCTCCTGTAGTTTTGCAGGGTTTCTGATGTCTCTGTGTTCATCGTGAGAGGATAAGGACAGAACCATCCAGAACATGAGCTAAAAACATTTACAACATCTCCTGAGGAAACTTGAGTGTTTCTTCACTTTAACAGTTTAACATTTTTTTAAATGTGTGATGAAGACAATGCATGTGTGTCTTTTATGGTTTCTAGCATAAGATAATAAATAACCAAACACATTTTCTATTATGTGCCCTAAATTGTGCTTCTAATTTTATTTAATATAAAACTGTATTTACATACATTTAAAGTATGTAAAATAATGTGAAAATATAATTGAAAATAAAATTATAATTTACTGTAACATTTTTTTTATATTTAAATGCATATACATTTACAGTGAAATAATTTTTGTTTTATAAATAAAAAATATAAATCACCTTTATAATTTATGTTGATGCAGCAAAGAAGTTACCATTTCAGAATTAATATATATATATATAATAAAAAAGATTTTAAATAAAACTTTTTATTTATTAAATATTCCTGGGAAAAAAAAGAATTCTGAAAAACAGATCATCTTAATCAGTAGCTTTGTCTCATTTTCTAGTAAAATTATCTAAATTATCCTTAATACAAGATTAATTAATTGTGTTAAGAGAAATCTTAATTTCTATCCATAAGTTAACAAGTTACAATTTAGTAAGGTTGTGAAAAATATTATTAAAATACAAAAATATATAAAAAATATATTAACATCTCACACTATTTTGCTTCTCAAGTAAATAAATCTTTTTTTTTTTTATGTATATTTAGGTATTTGACTAAAATGATTTTGTGCAAAGTTAGTATTGTTTCCTTTTTTCAAATAAATTCTTCTTATTAACTTTCATCTCAGTTTCCACAAAAATATTTTTTCAACAGTGATAATAATAAGCAAATCAGCATATTATTATGATTAGGATCATGTGAGACTGAATGATGCTGAAAATTCAGGTGCACATCATAGAAATAAATTACATTTTGTTATATTGTCATAAAGAAAACAGCTATTAGAAATCATAATAATATTTAAAAGTATTTACTGTATTTTTGATCAAATAAATGCAGCCTTGGTGAAGCACATGACACTTAGATGTTGATTTGAAATGAATCAGAGACAGAGTGATGAAGTTGTTCCGTTTAGCCGGAGAGGAATGTCTTGAAGTGTTCTGCGAAGACACACATGCGAGCGTTTGAGAACGACAGCACATCAATCAGACATCTGTGTGAAATATTCCTGTGCTGTCTTTAGAGGGACTGTGGAAAACAGCCCTGAGAAAGGCTTTGAGACGCGATGCCAGAGCTGATTTAAACACCTCAGTGGGGAGAACTTGGCCAGCAGATCCCAGCCCAAGCACGAACATCCCGGCGCTGGCATTTAAATTCTTTCTAAATTACAGTGTGTGTGTGTGGAGTGCTTGTTGAGACTTCATTTATCTTACTCACTGCACATGTGTTCTCCTGTAAGAGTTTCCATGGGTGCACGTGTTGAAGTGTGTGTGTGTTTGTGTATTTGTATCCAATCTGTGGCTAATTTTCAGTCTCTGCAGAGACCGGGAGAAAGCGGCCCGTCATTAATCACCTGCTCTTAATGCTTCAGAGGCTTTAAAACAACCATGCAGCTTCGCACATTTCATCACTTTGCTCGCAAGTCTTTCCAGACGAGTCAAACATCACTATTTCTGCCGTATGAAACTGACATGAATTACATCTTAAATTAGACGCTTCAAATCAGGGATTTTTAAACCGGATAGCAACGCAGTGTATTTTGCGAAATCACAGAAGCGCAGCTGTAATGATTCTGTAAACAGGCCTTCGGAGTGAGCGATCGTCTGTGTATCATCTGCGTTATTTGTGTTGACGACAGGATTGTTAATGGAAGACTGGATGTGTCTCTTCTAATGTGTGTGAGAGTGTCTGTTTGTGTATGTTTGGTGATTTACGCCAAACGCAGATCATATTAATCGGTGTCTTTCCAGTAAACGTCTTTAAAACAAGATTGCTCATCCTCAGGCCATCCAAGATTAGGATGAGTTTGTTTCTTCATCAGATCTGGAGGAATGTGTCTCAGCAATGGATGTGAATGGGTGCCGTCAGAATGACAGCTGATAAAAACATCACAATGATCCACAGCACTTCAGTCCATCCAAAAGCTGGATGTTTGTAAGAAACAAATAAGATGTTTTTACATCAAACCGTCAATTCTGGCTAAAATTAGTGTGAAAAAGTGGTGTGGAAAGAATCAGGAGAGAAATCTGCACAGACAGTGTTTAAAAGCCAAAACAGCTGTAAACAAATATGTGACTGGATTTTAATGTGAGATGCACTTTTTTTTTTTACTGCAGGAAGAGTTATTATGGAGTCATACCCTAGTGAAAAGTAATATATTTGAAATATATTTATATCATACTAAGTTTAGTTTAAATCTATTAACATATTTACGGACAGATAATTCGAGACCTACAGACATAAAAATTGTAATTAAACTTTATTTGGAGTATTACTTGTGCACAATGCATATTTCTTATTATAAGCCTAAAATGCGTGTTTATGTCACTTTTAGTGAGTATTGTGTAATATTGCCCTATTAAAATAAAATAAAATATTAAAAGTGTACCTAAAGTATACGTGCAATAGTTCCACTTTAGCACAATCAAATATACTAAGTATGTCTTTAATTGGACTTCAGCACTATTTCTGAACAATTAAAGTGCATTAAGTACAAAATGAGTTGTTCCAATTTAACAGACTTTAAGTATAGCAGTTTAGTATACTAAAAGTACAATTGCACGGCATTTTATTGAGTACATAAATATGAAAATTTATTTGTAGTATACCGAGCATGTTTTTATCAGCTGTTTGGACTCTCATTCTGACGGCACCCATTCACTGCAGACCATCCATTGTTGAGACATTCCTCCAAATCTGATGAAGAAACAAACTCATACACATCTTGGATGTCATTTTTGGCTATTTTTGGTTGAATTATTCATATTTTCCTTGATTATATGAATTCAATTTTTTTTTAAATGAAGTGAGGATTTAGAATAATAAACATAAAATAAGATATTGTCTTCTGAGTTTTAATATATTTCACTGTTTTACATCTCAGTTAAATGTGTCTTTTTTTAGATGTTTTCCAGAAAAATGTAATGTAAAAATACAGGAGGGGAAATGTACTGGAAGATTGTTTGTTCAGACGGGCCGAAGCACAAGAGAGATTGTTGTTGTAATGTATGAGCGTGTGGTCAGTCGGCGGTCAGGTCTTCATGTAGGATCAGCGAGAGACTTTAAAAGTGAGCAAGGCATGCGTTGGACTGCCAGCTCAGCTCCAGGGAGGCTGTGGGTTTGGTTTCTAACTGAAACATGCACACGGTCCAGCGCTGAGACTCTGCGAGTCTGTCATGATGAATATTTAAAGGAGCTGTTTTAAGTTTGCACACCGCAGTACACATGGTAATGCAGAAGAGTGAGCCAGAAAATTGTAAAAATGCACAAAAACAAAAAATGTGGTGTGGCCAAAAATGCCCATATCTGCAATTCATTTGCTGCGTTTAGCCTTTTTGTGTTTTCTTTATATGCAAAAAAAATTCCTTGCATATGCATGGATCTGTTATTTTAGACAAAGCAGTCTAATTTGGTTCAATAGCAGAGACAAAACCATAACTTCATCTTTTCTTTTATGCTGATGTTACAGGGCCTTATATAAACCTTAATTATAAAACTTAATTTATGTGGCTCTGTTTTCAGAATCTATTTTAATTTTAGACTGAATGTGAAAGTTTACACATTCCCTGCTGAGAATTATTAACAAATGATAAAATATTATTAATTAATTTATGAAATGTATAACACTAACCTATCAGTCAGACTTTTATTTAATGTTTTGATGTAGGTTTCTACTTAAAATGCTTTAAATTTAAATTAAATTATTTCTGCAGATAAATTCCTTTCCTGAATATAAATGTATACATTGTGTATATATACACATTCATATTACATAAACTATAATAGTAGTATATTATGTTACCTACTTCCTTGTGTTATTTTTTATAATACTTATGACTTATAAACTGTAAAATTGATTCATATGCATATATTATAAATTATTTTCCAGTAGGTTTGCTTCATTGCTTTTTCATTGCATTTTGGAGAAGCTCCCTTCTTAGCACATTTTACTTCTTTTAACAAGACCATAAAAACACATTTTATACCTTTTTATATAAAATATACATATTATATTTATTTTAGATCTTAGAAGTATTTTTCTTTAGGACCTGATTTATTTAACATGTGTAAAAAGTCATGCAAATATAAGCCAGGCTCATAAACACCAAATGCTGTTGGCAATAAAATCTAAGTTATTTTAAGAGGAATAAGGTTCAAACTTGCAGACATAAATCAAAAACATTTTTGAAATAGCTGAAATTTAGAAAAACTCAGAAATGCAAAGTTATGTTTGTAAAAGATGCATTTGTTGACTATGTGTACCTTCCTCAGGGGGGTTTATATTATTCTTATTTTTATTATTGAAGGTTATATTTATTGCAAGGTTAACATAACGTAATGCAAATTACAACTCGAGCCACATATAAAATCTTGTTTTTAGTGTTTAAATCAACCATTGAATATTCTCAGACCATGAACTAGTGCACCAAAACAACCAGACTGAATCGAGTTATTCTTTAATTGCTGTCGTTTTTCCCTGAGTTGCACAGTAAAAACATTTCTTCCCCCACAAACATTAAAATATAAATTCAAGTCAATTTAGAAATAAACATGCAAATTTTGGCTATAAGACATTACACAGTGTGGCTTGTTTTTTACGAGAGAATCACGTCCGTAACGGTTTAAATAAAAGCCATGTGAGTCCGGTTTCGTTTCATTCGCTTTAAAGCTAACTTTAATAAATAATGGTCCACTAGTTAGTCCTGAGGGCGAACAAAAACCTTAAAAAATAATCACTGATATCCGAGCCCAGACGCAGTGGTCAGTCTCTGTCCGTAAAGAGTGTACGGGGAGTAAAACGGGCCGGTGGCGGCAGGAACCGGAACCGGAGCGCCTCCAGGGCTTTTGGAGTATGGGTGATACCGCGAGCTGAGCCCGAGGTGAGGGGTCCTGAGAGCCAGCGGAGCTCCTGGAACATGACAAGCCATGCTTAAAGAGCCGGGGTATCCCGTAACCAGCTTCTCAGCGAACGCAGTGTGAGTCCGCAAATGGCTCAAAAGCTCCTCCGAGGACGAGAAGCGCTTGTCGCACGGACCGTTCGCGGAAACCCAGTTGCAAACGTGCGTCTGGGAATCGTTGGGAAACACAAAGCCATACGGATATAACGGGTGTCCCGGGAATGAAGGCGGGTGCAGGGAGTGGTACATTAGAGGGTATCCGGACTTGTCGTGTGAGCTGCCGGATGATAGATGGCTAGCGCAGTGATAGCTCAAGCAGAACGGGTCCCTGCACAGACCGCTGGACATGATGGATGGAGGCGAGGCCCCGGCGAGGGGACTGGAGCCCGGCTTGCTGCCGAGGGCGCCCGAGAGCTGAGCGTTAATCAGCTGACCGCCGCCGGGTTTGCTCGGGTCCAGGGTCACGGCGTGGGACAGGAAGGGCTGAGGGTAAGCGGGGTACGCCGCGGGGTAAGGAGTGAATACGGAGTGACCTGGTCTGTATGGAGAAACCGGTGCGACCAGCCCCAGAGCGGAAGACACTGGGATGCCCTCGGATACGGGCGGTTTGGACACCTCCGCCTCGCTCTCGGTTCTGGTGTCCGGCGTCTGAGCCGCCTCACGCTCCTTCTTCCCGGGTTTATCCCCCGATCCGGGCTGAGGAGACACGGAGCTGCAGGAGCCCGGGCTCCGGGGCGTCACCGGCCGGCAGGAGGCGCTCGGCACACGGAAACTCGATTTATCCGCACCCGTGTCTTTCCTCTCTGACGATTTGCCGTATGGCTTGAAACTGGATTTGTCCTCGGCGCCGATGTCGCTGATCTTCAGCGGGCTGGGCTTGCAGTCTTTGTCCGAGGCCACCGTGGAGAGTTTGGTGGAGGACGGTGGATCTGATTTCCCAATTTGGGAGCATGTTTGCGCGAGGAGGGCGAGGGGACTCTTCTTGGCATCCAACTGTGAAAATAGAGCATTTTACATATTTAACATAATAAGTATAAATTATATAAAATATAATTATGTAAAATTTAGAATATTGTAATTACAATATGTGACCGTGATGAAGCACAAACACTAAGTAGCAATAACCAGCAATACATTGTATGGGTCAAAATTAACAATTATTCTTTTATGCCAAAAATCATTAATATATTACGTAAGGATCATGTTCCATTAAGATATTTTGTACATTTAATACTGTAAATAGATCCAAAGTTAATTACTGATTAGTAATATGCATTGCAAAAATCTTCATTTGGACAACTTTAAAACTCACTATTTACATATTTATACATACAATATACATATATACGTATATATATATATATATATATTTTTTTTTTTGCACCCTCAGAGTCTAGATTTTCAAATAGTTGTATCTCATCCAAATATACTCAGTCCTATCCTAATAAACCATATATCAATGAAAGCGTATTTATTCAGCTTTTGGGTGATATATAAATCTCAGTTTGGAAAAATTGACCCTTATGACTGGTTTTGTGGTCCAGGGTCACATATAGTATATAAAAATGTAATAATATTCAAAATCATGGAACTGATGCTGTCTACATTACATGTGCATTTAATAAACAAGCATTTCAGACATTTTTTATTTACAAAAAAGGCAAGTTTAGTGTTTATTTATGTTTTTTGGCATTGAGCGTGACTCCAGAGTCTTAAATCTAAAATGCTGCAGAGACTATAAATCAAATGTCAGGAGGGGTTTTATTATATCCCTCTGTACAGGCAATAAAATATGTCTCCTTGTGGCAACATGCATTGTTTTCCTTCGCTTTATAACTAAAGTAATTGCACTGCTGGAAATAGGTCATTCTTTGAGGAAACCGTTAACATGATATTATTATTATCATAAAATATTATACTACATTACATTTTGTGTTTGTTTGTTTGTTTGTTTTCATCCAAAACACTTTCTTCTGTTACACTTAGAATATTTTTCTGCATCTTTGATGCTTTGTCTTTCAGAATTGTATAGAAATGAATAAAATTAAGATTAATCAAGAAAACATGACCACAATGTATCTGCGTGGTGCAATTAGAAATGATATAAATGATAAACTTTACAGTAATTGCTCACGCATTAACACTGATATATTTGTTTTGTCTACAGAGAGCAAAAAGAGCTCTATCACTATAGAATTATAAATAGCCTAATGCATTTTTCATTCATTTTGAGATTCGACATGTATAAATAGGCCAATATAAATTCATAATATAAGCATGAAATTAATTAGAGGATAAATGCATAAGCTACTTTTTACGATTTTTGTTTAGTTTCATGTGTAGCTAAATGTTAAACCTTTAAAAAAAGTAAACTTTTGTAATCGGGTCGTTATTTTACGTTAAAATACATACATAATATTTTACTATTATTTAATAAACACATAATAAAAAATAAATAGTTTTAACATTGCGTAAAAGGGTTACAAACATAATTAGCCTACAACTTTTGTAATTGGAGCATTATTTTAAGTACAAAAACATATACAAATAATAAATAAACATAATAAAATATATATATTGCGCAGTCTAAAAGGGTTAAACATAACCTCTAGTAAATATTAGTGTATTTTCCTCATCACGTAGCTTCACTGTATTGCGCGTTGGAAATAAATATCGGTGTACAGAAAAAAAAGGCACTCAAGCGTTGTTTCTCGTTAACGTCCGCTTTAACGTTACCTCTATGGGGCTGACGGGAGCGGACGGTAACGGCTGCAGATAGTCCGGGTGCAGGATGTGTCCGGTCCGAGCGCTCAGCATTTTCAACGCTTTAACGGGCAAACGGTCCGCGTGCAGGAACGATTCCCGGTATCGCTTCTCGAGATCAGCCACACTAAACACGGCAGACTCCGGAGGCAGAGTGATCATGTCCCACTTCTCTCCGCGTGATCTGGAAACGCATCTGTAGACGGGCCAAAAGTAGCTCCCAAAATGTCAAAGAAATAATAAGAGGAAAAACAGAATAATCCTTAAAGGCTGTTCGTGGGGAAAGCGTAGAAGGAGAGTTCGGAGCGCATCTTCTCTTCCGCGTCGCGCACTCACTTTGAGCTCAGCTCAGCGCAGCAGAGATTAAAGCCTCCGCCGCCGGCCAATCACAGCGCCGCGTTAGGTGATTGACAGCTCCGGGGGAGGTGCGTCGCCGTTGTGGGCGTTTGTTTTGGCCATATTGAAGAGGTAGAAACAAACTTGCGTCATTATAGAAATCACACGTTGAAATTATTTCTTTTTAATATGAAAACAACACTAAAAAAGTAAACAGCATCGGGTTTATTGTTATTAATATATATATACACTGAAAAAAAATACTTGAAGGATTTACTTAAATAAAATTTTACTGCTACTGCTCTACAAATCTGCCTACTATGGAACTGAAGATTCATAAAGGAACTAAGTAAATAGTACATAATATAATATTAGTGCTGTCAAACGATTAATCACGATTAATCGCATCCCAATTTTTTTTCTTTACATAGTATATTTGTGTGTACTGTGTTTATTTATGATTTATATATAAATGCAAACACATATATATTAGATATATTTATATATAATATCAAATATAAGAAAAATATATAAATGCATTTACATGTAAATACTTTAAAAATATATACTGTATGTCTGTGTTTTAATATATACATAATAAACACAGTACAAACACATATTAAGTAAAGAAAAACTTATTTCGGATGTGATTAATCGCAATTAATTGTTTGACAGCATTAATGATAATATTAGTGCTGTCAAATGATTAATCGCATACGTTTTTGTTTACATGATATATGTGTGTACACACACACACACACATACGTTATGTAAACAAAAACTTTTATTTTGTATATGAATGTGATGTTGAGGTCAGAATGAAACATTAGCATATTCCCTGCCCACTTGCTAGTCTTTTCACATTGGTCTGAAATGAAAATGCTAATTCATTCTTCACCACTAGGTGTCGCTTTTGTAGCGTTTTGTAGCATTAAACAAATATTTTGGAAGTCGTTGAACAAATAAGGGAAAAAAATGCATATTATAAGACAATGAAAGTGTTTTTGACCTTGCATGCGTCAGCCAGTTGTTGGTGACTCCCAAAACCAAAATATGAACTTTTCATAACCCATAATAGGGGCGCTTTACTGAGAAACTGCATTGGTTTTTCTGTAGTATTTACTACGCCACAGAATGATTTTATCAGTGTTTTGTGATGAGTGATGGCTCAGAGCAGGTCAGATGACTTCATAGGCAGTAAACTGTCATATTAGAGCTATAAACTACAAGCTCGAGCACTGCTGCACAAATTTAACCGGCCTCTAATAAAAATCACAACGCTCTGATGACACGTCCAACAACCATAAAACCCAGGCGTATAAAATAAATTAAATTAGAGAAGAAACCATAAATGTAGTGTCTGGTGATGCACAGATATGTGAGGAGTGTTTCAGTTAAACCTATGTGTCTGGGAATATTAATTGTTTACTAATGCGGTGTTGATTGTTATGAATCATCGGGTCTGAGGCTGATGGATGAGCGGGGGTTGCTGTTTTCGGCGGCGGCTGTCAGCTCTGGGTTTTGCCGTGAGTTATTAGGGCCAGAAACTCCCCCTTTATTGTGCGGGTGATGGATGACGCCCAGCGCTCAGGCGTTATTCCATAATGGGGACACGTTTGAGACGGGCCATATTTCACCACATTTAAGTAGAAAGTTTTGAACACCTCCTCGATATTTCACATCCCTCTGGCATATTTATGGAAAACTCCATGCATGCAGATATAATAACACGCTGTAGCCTGTGTAGGACTAAACACACAGTGTAGGGCACGGACCGTTTTATTAAAGCAAGAGATGTGCATTTGTGTAACTGTTTTATAAAATTAACTCTGATTTTCAGTAAATCTTGTGTTTAATATGCATGCATTTTGCTTTATTTATTTATTTATTCATTCATTTTTTTCTTTAAACTTTTTTTATTAAAAAAATACAGCTACTTACAATATTATTTAATATTAAACTTTTTTTGTTTGTTTTTTGTTTTTTTTTCTGAGATGTGCATAACAGTATCCACATTATTGAGATAAAGACCAGGAAGTTTTGTCCTGAATTTAAAAAAATAATAATTAATAAATAAAGTAGATAATATATTAAATATTTTAATTTTAGATATTTAGACACTTAATATTAATATTAATATCAGGATTAATAATCAGAATGTGAGCAGGATTTTATTTATTTTATTTTGTGTTTTTACATTTTATTTTTAAGTTAAATTAGACTCAAAATATGAAAATAAGACAGTGTTAATAATCAGGTATGTAATTAACTTAATTAATATTGCAACTAATTATTTTTAGATATTAGCATATGACCATTTTATTTTATATATATATATATATATATATATATTTTTTTTTAACATTACATTTAATATTATTCTTTTTATTTTATTGTGATATATTTAATGTAATAATTTAAATTTCATTTTATTTTATTTTTTTGTATTTTATTTAAACAGTTCTGAATTTGACACAAAATTGGAAATAAGATATACATTATTTTGAGTATTCAGACACTTAATATTAATAATCAGTTATTTAATTAACATTCAGATAACATATGACCATGCAGGATTTATTGTATTATATTTTATTTTAAATTATATGAATTGGAGTCAAACTTGGAAATAGAATATAGCTACATTAAATATTTAGACACTTTTAAATAATCAGGTATTTATTTAACATTATATTTTGATGGTGTATATATATATTAAATGTAATCTTTTGGTTCCACGCTTGAAAAATAATGTGTAGGCCTGATCCAGATCTTATAGATTTTGGTCATTAATAGAGGTTGTGATTGAGTTTGATTCACCATCACCATGAATCAAAATGAATACTTGACTCATTGTTTTTAATTGCACTATAAGTAAAACAAGAACCCTTTCATTGCATGTTCAGAGAGGAGTATTTATCAGTAACAGATAAGCGTTGTAATTGAGCGTATTGCTTTTATTGGGAATTGGAAACTCTGGAGAGACGTTGATTGGTTGAGCGTATCATGTGAAGCTCTGCTCGTTATCTTCTCCTCATTAATCTACGCCAGAGAGGCATCAAGCAGGACCTGATGGGGTAGTAAAGAAAGAGAAAACGCCATTAAGCCCCGCAGAGCACATGCAAACATATGGTGAGCTGCTTCTCTGCAATAAATACAAGAGAAGAAAACAGCTCCCTGCTCATCCGCTGAAAACACACAGTCTGTCTTATACTTATAGGGCCGGGTTTAATAAAAAATAAAATAAATAAATAAATAAAAGTAAACAAATGCACATCAGATTAATGACGTTTTGTGGTGTTAATACTAAAAGAAACAAAAGCTAACAATCCATTTTGTATTTATTTATTTTTTTTGGTCTAATTTTATAATTTAATTAAATAGTATTTTTATCTGTTTATTTTTCATTTCATTTCATTTTTTAACTTTTAATTTTGTTTTTATTTCATTTATTTGTTTGTTTTTTATTTTAGCATGTTTTATAGTAGTGCTCTTGCTGTTCAATATTTCAGAAAGGAATTACAGGTTAAGACATTATTTTTATTTATATATATATATATATAAATATATATACACTGTATATTGGTGCTGTCAAATGATTAATCGCAATTAATCACATCCAAAATAAAGGTTTTTGTTTACATAATATTTGTACTGTATGTACTTTGTATGTATCATGTGTATATAAATATATATACATATATATATATATATATATATATATATATATATATGTGTGTATATATAATACACACACAAACACACATATATATTATTGGTATATTATACCACTATTTTCTTATTTAACTGTATTTATAAATTGTTTTTATGTGTTATATTGATATTTTAATTTCTTGTTTTAAAACTTTATTTATTCCCACATTTTTGATTATATTTTAGCAATTTAATTTATGTATTTTTACATTTATTTTAAAAGATCTGAATTGGACACAGAATTGGAAATAACAGAGTATTTTCAGTATTTTTTTCCTCAAGTGTCTGAATGTCATAACTTTTTTTGTACATGTTGTTATGAGAAAAGCTGCAGCAGATGACATGTGGTTTAGATATTGTGTTCTCTAATGCTCAGACATTCAGACATGCTGAAGTGTCACACGAGTGTCTTGTCATTATTGTTCAGGCACGGATCGACAGACAGACAGTCAAGTTTAGAGCAGTGAAAGGAGACATTCATGCCTTCTAAGCTGTCATTTTATACCCTCTTTCTCTTTCTGTCAGGATGCTGGAGCTCTTAAGAGGAGTTTTAACCTTGTCACAAGGACTGCTGTCATCTCTCGCCGATATCAGACACAATCCTTCAGACAAACTGTTTGCTGCCGTAAAGCGCTTGAGTCCACAGATGCAGAGGTCAGGCGCTCAGTGCCATCAATGTTTGGAGATCTCACTGTGACTCTGTGCTCATTTAGTAGTAGATATGTCTAGATACTGTATTTGTATTTCAGTACAACCTTTTCATTTAATGTTATCTCAAGCAGTTTTTTTAGTATCATTGAGATACGGTTACAGTTAACGTTTTTAGATTTTAAATTTATATATATATATATATATTCTGCTTCCATTTTAATTTTAGTTATAGTTTTAGTAATTTTATTTGTTTTTATTTAAGTATTTTTAATATTTTAATATGTAAATGGTAACACTTTTCAATAAAGTTCATTGGTTAACATTATTTAACTACATGAACAAATGAGACTTTATTGTAAAGTATTACCATTTTAGTTTTAGTTATTTGAAGTTAATCTAAATGTGAAATGTTGCATGAAAACTGGCTGAATTTAATTTTATTATGGTTTCCTTTTTTTTTTAAGTTACGTTTGCAATTTTTTTTTTTTTTTTAGTTTTAGTTAATATTAACCTTGTTTAAAAAAAAATTTCTTGTAGTTTTAGTTAACTATAATAACTGTATACATATTGCAGTTATTTTGTCAAATATTGTGGCGTTGTGTATATATTGTGTATAATTTCTCATGAAAAATATCTATATCTAAAAGTGTATTTATAAATTATATTGTGATTTCAGGTTTGTTTCAATTTCCTTGTTTTACATTAAATTTAAGTAACTATTACAAAAATTCTATTAATTTACTAAATTTTTAGGGTAAGTGGTACCAATTAATTTATTTTGCATTTGCATTTAAATAAACAAATTATATCTGACTAACTTTCAATTTTTTTTTTTAATGTAGCTAAAATAAATTACTTACCTTAATTTTTTTTTTCCATCAACCCACAAAACTCCATTTGGGAAAACCAGATCTATAGTTTAAACTTTACATGCATAAAAGATGCATGAGTATCTGAAACATACAGGCCGTTTTTTGTCAATTTAAAGCAATGCACTGTATTTTTTGTCTGCATTCTCTGGTTTTGCTCTATGGGAAGTCACACGGGTTTGAAACGAGCGCATAACTGATGAGACACTTTTCACTTGCTTTCAGGTGCAGTCTTAAACTCTGAGCTGACAGGAGCCATTACCACGAGCTGATCTACAGCAGAAAACCTCTTTGAGAAGACATGCTTCTGACGGCTCCATTCATCTCTACAGCAGGTGCGTCTCTCCTTCACCAAACTCAAACTCTCTAAACTCCTCCAGTCAGGCTGAGAGCTGCAACTGCGGACACAATCTGGACTGGGTTTTTTAAGGGTGTCTCATTAATTAGTTAAAGCCGTGGACCTCAGAGACTCGTCAAGACGCTGGATTACAGACGGACATCCGTGTTATCAGCAGGTGCTTCAGTTCTGCCTCTCAATACATCTGACGAGTCTGGAACCAATCTCTGCGACGTCTGCCGTATTATTGTGGCGAGAACGCTTTGACAAATCCTGACGCTCTGACGGCCCTTCGCTTTCACTAACAGTCTTATGAGGATCATTTGCCACAAAGTTTCTTCCAGACTCAATTGACAGACAGCTCATCAGAACAGTTATGATCAGGTTTAAATGATAACCTGACAGCAATGGGTGCTTTTGCTGCATTAGGAGCTGGTTTTCAGGCCAGTTCAGGCAGGTTTCTTTTTCTTTTCATTTTCATTTTCGTATGAGAAGCTTGTCTCCTGCCCTTCATTATGTGTCTGTCTGACGTCAGTTTACAGAAACTCATTTTATGACCCTGTAGGTCACATATGAGAAAGGGTGATTTAAAAAAATGTTGCAAAATCATAAATACAAAGACTATCTATTTATCTATCTATCTATTTAAAGTACAAGTAACACTTTGAGTTAAACATGACATTTCATTCGGATTTAGACTGAAAAAAAATTATATTTGTAATTTTTTTCATAAAATATATATCTATATATATCTATATATATATGTATATATATTCTCTTCTTTTCCTTATCATTTCCTATTCTTCTTCCATTTCAGTTTAGATTTGACTTCCCTTCCTGTTTTCCACTTCCATTTCCTTCCTCATTTTCTAATTTCAGTTTACGCTTTACTTTCCTTCCTGTTCCTTCCTTTCTTGTTTCCTTTCCCTATTAATTTAGTTTCCTTTTTATAGGATTTTGATATAAAGCAGAAATGTTAAAGCAGTAAGATATTCTATGCAGTCTGCATCTTTATCAGAAGTAAAGGAGGTTTTTATCCATGTTTTACTATAGTAAAATCACTGACACTTATGGTTAACAACCATAAACAACCTACACTAATGGCCTAATATGTCACTTAGAAGAAGTATTGTCCAGATTATTAATTTTAATACATTTCAAATTACATTTAAGCGTAAATCAATAAGACACAAGGCTGAAATGTAATTGTGTAATATATTAAAACTAATCAGAGTGAATAATTGAGTTCATGTTGGTTGTTTAAAGTCATCAAGGAAGATTGCAACATACTAAGCTTTTCCCTCAAACTGTTAATCTAGCTGTAATGAGATGTGTGATATTTGGGAGGTGATTAGTTAGTAGTGAGCAGTGGTATGAGTTAGCGCTGGTGAAGGGTTTACTGTCAGCTGAGAGCTGGTGGAGTGAATAGTCTTAGCGTGTCTCGTGGGCAGATCAAGGATTATCTTCCGGGATGCTTCCGTCAGGATTACTGTCGGAGCGAGGAGAGAGGCGTCAGGTGAGGATGAGGAGTCTGTCCTTCGCTCTGACAGACCGACTCAGTGTTAAAATAACATACAGTATATTTCCCTTTGTTTTCCTTTCCCTTTTCCATTACTTCCTGTTTGTTTTTCGTTGTCTCACCTTTCCTTTACCATTGTTCCTTCCTTTCCTTTTTGTTTCCTTCACCTTTTCTGTTTCCTTTTCATTTCTGTTACTTTTTCCTTCACTGGTTTTCCTTCTTTCCTCATCTCCTCTTCCTGTTAGTTTCTTTACTTTTCCCCCTTCTACCTTTCTTTTCTCATTTGACTTCCCTTCCTGGTTTCTTTCCTTCTTTTCTTGTTTCCTATTTACTTTTTTTTTTCATCTCTTCCTTTTTCTTTCTTCCTAATTTCCTTTTAATTTGACATTTTTGCATTCTTGGCACTGATGGTCACTGATGGGAAATACAGACAACGTGACATACACTGAGTTAATGAGGCACATATCCAGAATTGAAATAATATGATTTGATAATGAATGTTTGAGGGCTTCAGGTCTGATGTTTAGAGCAGCACGTCTCTTCCTTTCTCTCCAGCGTCCTGCGTGAGCTGGATTTGTGGAGCTGAAGTTTGCCGTGTCTGGGTTGTGTTTCACAGCAGCTCATAGGAATGAATGATGAAGTGTGAGACGGGATGGGAGGCAGCTGCCTGATCTCTCGCTCTCTCGCTGCTTTACACCAAATCAATCGTGGCCCGGAGCGCAGGGCCTGCTGGGACTGAAGCATACAGACTCTTTCATGAGGCTGTTTGAAGCTCTGAAAATCATGAGGAGAAAGTAACTCATCTATCTGTCCGTCCAGCGGCTCAAACTCTCACACAAACTTACACGTGTCCTTTTGATCTGTATTTACCTTTAACTTTCAGATTAGAGTGTTGCTTATGTCACATCAATAATGCAATACATACAAATCAATTACTGCCTGTGTACAGAATTCAGATTAGACCTAACAGAGAAAATGACTTTGGAAGTCTGATGGAATGCATGGAAGTCAATGGAAGCCGATATGGACGAATCCTATCTATCTATACTGTTTAATTAGTTATTTGTCATATTTATTTAGTTTACTCATGTAGTTAGTTCGTAAAGTACTTATGTATTTATTTTGGTATTTATGTAACTTCTATTATTTATTTATTTGTTTAGTTTATTTTGTTAATTAGTCAGCCAGTTAAGTACTTGTGTATTTATTTTGGAAACTTGTACTAGCTAGCTGGTTAGTTTTAGTTAGTTAGGTACTTCCATTTTATTATGTATTTAGTAAAATAAATATTTAGGGTTAGGGTTAGTCAGTCTGTCAGTTAATTAGTTAGTTAATTAGTTAGACACCTGTGTTTTTATTTTGGTATTTATTTAGTAACTTATATTATTTATTTGTTTAGTTGGTTAGGTACTTATGTATTTATTCTGGTATTTATGTAACTTCTATTATTTATCTATATGTTTAGTTAAGCATTTAATTAGTTAGTTAAATACTTGTGCATTTATTTTGGACTTTGGTTACTTGTGTTATTTAGATAGCTAGCTGGTTAGTTTTAGTTAGTTAGGTACTTATTTATTTACTTAGTCTGTCAGTTAGTTAGTTAGTTAAATACTTGTGCATTTATTTTAGTATTTATTTAGCAACTTCTATTATTTAGTTAATTAGTTCATTAAGTACTTAGGTATTTATTTAGTTTTTTTTTTTTTTTAGTATATCTATCTATCTATCTAATCTTTAATCCTAATGCAGCACTGTGGTTTAATGTTCTTCACTCATGTTTAAATGAGTGGTTGATGGATATGTGAGTATGTAGGAGGGTCTGCTGGTCTGTGTGTGTGTGATGGAGTCACCTGTATCGTGCCGTGGTGTTAATGAGAGTCTGGTCTCCTGCGGAGCTGAAATCTCCAGTGTTAGTTACACTCTGTTGACCCGTGTGTTTTAACATGCCGCTTCCCAAATGATCTGGCTCCAGGGCTCAGATTTTACGCCGGACATCAAGTGGTGATTCAACACTGTCCCAAAATCTTGATGGCTTCATGCTGTCAGCAGCAAATAATTCTCCACTCAAAACACATTGTGCCCAATAGAGATCACGACGAGAGCATGTCACACAACCTGTCCATGTTGGCGTCTGATTCCTCCGAGCAGCTTCTCAGACCAGAGTTTGACATGGAAAAGGCTTTTTCCTGAAAAAAAGGGGTTAGTTGTATTTTCATAATTTGCATTTTGCTTTTTTTTATGATTTCTGTCGTTAAGCCTGAGATCACAGTTACAAACCTGACTGAATGCAATCCAGTAAAGATTTTCAGGCCCTCTTAGAACTGATGAGCCTTCAGAAATACAAGAAAATCAACACCAATAATGCCACTTTCTAAAAATACTGATAGCATTGTACTGTGATTATTAACACTTAAATAAAGTAAAATAAAAACAAACTTATTTCAAGTATTTCAAGTATTTCAAGTTGAACAGCCAAAATAATAAATACTTTATAGGGATCTAATACTAATAAAATTGACACAAACACAACAAAATAACTAAAACTTTAATTAACATTGAAGTAAAAGCATTAAATATAAAATAAAATCTCATTCAAAATATTAACAAAAAAAGTAAACTAATAATAATGATAATGATGATGTTTAGGTGTCAATATTTTGATTTATACCATGAAAAGAAAGGATTACTACATCCATGCATCTACAGAAGTCCTTATAATTAATCATTTGGATTTTTTAAAATGGAGACATGAAAAATAATAAATAATAATAATATAAAAAAAATAAATGTTGTCAAATGATTAATTGTGATTAATCGATTCCAAAATAAAAGTTTGTGTTTACATAATATATAATATGTGTGTGTATATATTTTAAAATATTTACATGTATATACATGAATATATATATAAATGTATATAATATTTATACAAATATATATAAATACATTTAATATGGAAAATAATTTTTCTTATATATACATGCATGTATGTGAATTTCTATATATATATATATATATATATATATATATAGGACACTCACATATTATGTAAACTAAAACTTTTATTTTATATTTGTCTGACAGCACAAAGAAAAAAAAGTTTAGTTTTTGATTTTTATTTATATTTTATTTTATGACCTCCTGCTCAGACTGTGTTTGTTTGTGGTTCAGACGGTTTATAAGCTGAGGATCCACACATCTTGTTTTACTATTTTTGATTTTCCCCACTCATCTGAGAGATACTGAAGGAGCAGATGTAGTGTGAGCGAGCTGAAGGCAGTTTCTCCAGGCGGTGTGAAATCCAGTGTTTGCTGTAAGATTGATGGGAGCAGCAGATCTGAAGCTTTCAGCATGTGATTCTGAGCTCTAATTCACTCCGACACAGCTGCTGTGCTGCGGTTACACGCCGACCGCGTCAGGTGTAAATCAAACACCACGCTGCCATAATCACACACTTTTATTGTCCCTTCTAGGTGAGCTGAACTCTCAAAACCCAACAGATGCACTCAAAACACCCACGTTTACTCAAAAAATCAGCTCCAATTCTCCAAAGAACTGTGAAGTCGACAGAACTAACATGCAGATGTTTTATTCAGTAACTCTACACATACTAAAGGAGTAAAAACTTAATTTTAAACATGCATCCAATACGAAAATTAAAATAATGTCTGGATTTATGTGTAAAAATATGCTCAGTAAATTTAATAAAAATCAAATTTATTATTATTACCTCCATTTAAAATGAGTAATTATTCAAATAAGGACTTTTGTAGATGCGTGCATGTTGCAATCCTTCATTATCATGCAATAGATCAAAATACTAACATCTAAACAGTGTTATTTTACTATCACTGATATGCTACTATAGCTTTTGTTTTAAAATTTTAATAAGTTGTGTTTTCAATATTTATTGTCTTTGCTTGAATTTCAGTTAAGCACTTGCTGTAAGTTTTTTTTTTTTTTTAAATAAACAGTAAAATAATAAAAAAATAAAAATAAAAAGAGAAAACGTAGCTTCAGGAGATTTTTGAGTTTTCTCAACTTTTTGTTGTATAAACTGAAAACAAGAAGTTGAGAAAACTCAAAAATCTCCTGAAGCTGGTTGTAACTTTTTATGTTTTCTCAAATTTTTGTATTTTTTATTTTTTTACAGTTTTATTTTTTTGTGTGTGTTTTTGTCATTTATTTTATTTTTGTACATACCTTTAGAATGAGGTCACATGGTTTGAGAGGAGGGGACTGATGACATCAGCAGAAAAGAAAAGTTGCTTCAGAAGTCAGATCAGTCACTATATGAAGCCTTTCTTCTCTATGATGAGTTTCTACTCAGTTAAACAGGTTTATATTTGTTGATTTATAATTCTAACTTTATTTCTTTATTTTTCATCTGAACATTCTAGACACTGAAGGGACTGATCCACACCCTCTGAACTGACTTCCAGTGACTCCCTCTCTAAACACACACACACACACACACACACACACACACAGGGCTGTGTGAAAAGGTAAATAGGTTTTAAGATCTCGGGTTGAGCGTTCAGTGAGAATTTAAAGCTGTGACATTTGTGGAGCAGCCATTTGTCACAGCGCTGTCTAAAGAGAAGAACATCAGCAGACTCCACTGACCTCAGACTGACCCCAAACACAGCAGCTGCGAGTCAGATGCCTCACACACACACACACACACCGAGACAGTTCAGAGTGCTTCCAAACCTGTGTGACTGTCTTCCAAAACTCTGACATTTCTTTGCTGAAAATGTCTACTCATCCTCAGGCCATCCCAGATTAGGATGAGTTTTGTTTCTTCATCAGATTTGGAGGAATGTGTCGTTTCATCCGTGTCTCAACCGTGTATGTGAATGGGTGCCGTCAGAATGAGAGTCTGAAAAAAACATCACAATAATCCACAGCGCTCCAGTCCATCAGTTAAGATCTGGAGAAGACAAAAACTGAAACTAATCCATCATTAAGACGTTTTAAGCATCAAACATCACTTCTGGTAAAAATACGACTCCATAATTCTTAATAACTCTTCCTCCAGTGGAAATCTGCACAGATCAAGCAGCGTTTACAAAACCGATATGAACTAATATGTGGTGGATTTTGATGTGAGAGACAGCAGGAGATGCTCTTTTTTACTGGAGGAAGAGTTATTATGGATTGTATTTTAGTTAAAATGTCTTGATTATGGATTGTTTTTGTCTTCTCCAGATGTTAAACGATGGACTGGAGTGCTGTGGATTATTGTGATGTTTTTATCAGACTCTCATTCTGACGGCACCCATTCACTGCAGAGCATCCATTGCTGAGACGTTCCTCCAGATCTGATGAAGAAATGGGATGACCTGAGGATGAGGACATTTACAGAACGCTGCCATTTCTGGCTGAACTATTCCTTTAACAGATCACTAACCAGAGGTATTTTGCATGTTTGGGGCTACAGAGAGATAAATTATTTCATTCAAATTTCTGGATAGTTTATTGCTGGCTTTGTGTGTGTGTGTGTGTGTGTTCTTGAGCAGGTGGGTCTGTAGTCGTGTCTCTCACCTGTGCTAATGGCTGTTCCTGAGAGCTTTGATCAGCTGACAGCTCACATTCTCTCCATCAGTTCAATCACGTCTCTCTTGTTGTGGCTCTGGCTGATCGTTTGAACTGAGACTGACCTCTTACAGGAATGTTACAGGTAACATATATTTGCTTCTGCTGCACAATATTTAATAGAAATGGCAATACATTTTATTTTTCAGTATTCACAGATGAATAGAAAGTTCTAAAGAACAGCATTTATTTGAAAGAGAAATCTACTTGACCTAACTTGAAATGTCTGGCACTTTCAATTAATTTAACACATCTTAGATTCTCACTGACCCCAAACGTTTGAAGGGTAGTGTGTTTTCAGATGTCTGGAAGCCAAGGATGGATATCATCCAGAAAAGAAAGTTGGCGACTAAGTTATTACAGCCTGATGAAGAGATTACAAAGACAAACAGGTTATATTATTGTGAATGACGTGCGCTGATGAATCATTGACAGCGAGAGCAGGAACATTCATTAGGAAAGCAAACAGTTGATTCTGATTCGACGCTGATTCTGAAATTCCTGTCAGAGGTCAGCTGGAGGTCAGCGCTCGCTCGCTCTTTATCGTCTTGTGCAATCCACAGGAAGTGTCTTACAGGATGCATGTAAATCACACGACAGCTTCTCCGTGAATCCTCAAGCTCTCATAAAAGGCACCGGCTCGCTGAAACAAAGAGCTGCTGTGTGTAGAATCAGCTGATAAGCTCACGGTGTCATAAGAGCTTTTATATGAAGCACATCTCAGATGTTTTGAGTTCTGATAGGCATCGGAGCACAACAGAGCGGCCTTCATCAGACACACACACACACACACTGGATACACATGCAGTAAAGGACCGCGCTTTGAAGATCTTATCGCATTAGGAGTTCATTTCCTGAGTGAAACTCACCAGTGTTTGCACTGAACTGATTTTATGGCCTCGTCCTGAAACTGGAAAGATTCTGTTGAAATTATGCAGCTTCTGGTAACATTAACAGAACTTTCGTTCAAACTTTTTTTGAGAACGTTTATTTATAACCGTTAATTGCATTCATTTTATTTATTTTTTTATAGTGTGCTTTTAGTCTTTAATAGTGTAATTTATCTATCATAGTTTTTTTTCCCCCGACACCTGACTTTCTTTTAAACTTTTTTACTACTTGTTTAAGAACTTTTAGAGAACATTCAATGTTCCTACAATGTTTGCAAGATGCTATATTGGAACATTAAGGCAACATTCCAATTTATACTTTTGCAAACATATGACCAGGAAGTGCATGCACAAAAAAAAAAAAAAAAAAAATATATATATATATAGTGGTTTTGTTTTTCAGTTTGTGTATATCAGTTTAGTCATTTTAGTTGTTTCTAGTTTATGCAATCCCACAATGCATTGTGTTTGCTCAGTGTAAACAGTTTAGAGAGAAGTCTTGCACAGTACATGTTTGAATCAAATCAATATTTAAAAGTGGCACTAAAAAGGTTCAACAGATTTTTTTTGTCTTAGTGGATAGTTGTATATGCATGGTTTGCAAGACGGAGTGTGTGTGTGTTTGCATTGATCGATCATTAACAGGCGTTCAGCCGGGAGTCAGAGAAACGACCCAATCAGCTGCTGCCTGTCAGAAAGTGACATCATAATCACAGTGTTCAGGTCGGATCCGTGTGTGTGACGGCCGGGTCTTTGTTCTGTGTGTTTTTCAGGCCTCACCTGATCCTGACAGCTCCAGCATTATCAGAGCCATTAAGAGCTTCTGAGGCCATTCGGCAGGTTTAATTACACGCTGCGCCTCAGGACACGTCACAAGCTGATCATCACACGCTTCAGGATTAAAGCTTAGAGCAAAATCACACACACATTTGTTCATTTGTTAATTTTATATATATATATATACATACACACACACACACACACACACACACATTTATAATTAATATAATTGTAAATAAATGTAATTTAAATGCAATTAATGGGTGTATGGATCAGAGTTATAAATGTTACTTAAATTTGAACTAAAATAAAACATAAAAAAGTCAACTTATTTTATTTACATTGGCTACCAAGGCTATGTTTCTCATTTTCATTTCGTTTGACTTCATGTACTAAAAATAAAAATGAAATATAGACATCTTAAGAAATAAAAACTGGTTCAAAATAATAATAAAAACTATAATAGTGTCTCAATTATATTTATTTATTGGTTAATTGATTTATTTAGCAAATGTTTGTATTCACAGAACCAATAATTAATTTTTTTAATTATAATTTTTGTTATTGAATAGTATTGACATATTACATTTGTAATTAAAATAATTAGTGCTGTCAAATGATTAATAGTGATTAATTGCATCCAAAATAAGTTTTTGTTCACATAATATATGTCTGTATACTGTGCATATTTATTATGTATGTAATACACATGTATTATGCATATGTTTAAAAATAATAAATATATTTATATCAGTGCTGTAAAATTATGTTTTTCTTTACCAAACATATGTGTTTGTACCGTGTTTATTTATGATGTATATATTAAAACACACACAGTATATATTTTGAAAGTATTCACATGTAAATGGATTTATATATTTATTCTCTTATATTTTATAATATATATAAATATATTTGACATAACATTTTTCTTAAATATATACATGAATGTGTTTATATATATATACATAATAAATATATACGGTACACACAAATATATTATGTAAACAAAAATGTTTATTAATCACAATTAATCATTTAACAGCACTAATTTATATTTAATATAAATTATATTAATATAAGTATATACATGTTCATATTTTCTAAATGCTTAAAGCTTATCTGGATGGATTTCCTGAACTCATCAGTTGCTCTTTCTTTCTTAAACGAGGGATTGGGTGTGTTGTACTTGTTGTGTGAGAAACAGATGTAACCTGATCTGAGAGTGTAATGAGACTCTGTGGTCTTCGGATACCAGCGGGCCACTCGTGTCCAGACCTGCCACATTCACCTTCAGTCCTTCACAAACTCCAGCTTCGTCAGCTTCAGCCCAGTCACTCAGAGAATCAGGAAGACCAATCAGAAGACAGTATGCAAATACCACGCTGATGTCATCATCACTGAAGATTCTATCAGCGCAAGTCAAGGGAAGGTCAGACTATAATATTACATTAAAGTTAGAGCTGAATGAATGAGAGAAGTCTCTCTCTCTCTGTTTCTGATGATGTATGTTGTGTCTGTGATTCCGTTCTTCTTTTCTCGCTCCTCGTTTATCACCACGATCACAGTTTTCTGATAAATTCAGACCACGTGTGGACGAGGCCATGCACTGAATTCAGTCAGAGTTTTATGTTAGCGAGAAAACAGTAAAACTAACTCCTTACATGCAGTGACAAGATATTTCTACAGTAAATATAAATTGAATGCAAATAATTAGGGATGTAACGGTATCAAAAGTTCACGGTACGGTAATACCTCGGTATGAATGGCACGGTACGGTATTTATTGAATCATTTACATAAAAAACAAAACTA
>JAUMHE010000061.1:18925196-18939858 GCA_032359235.1 Enteromius mattozi
CTTACTATTCAAACATGAGTTTTGAGCAGTGAAGGGTAGTGCTTGTTGTTTGTTGTTTCTCCGATCACGAATGCAGACATGGTCATGTTTATGAGGCACGATGCAATGCAACAAGTAAAAAGACAGAACTAAGTCATGATAATCAGTAATTATGTCCCCACTGGATGTATTTATACGTTTCCAGGGTGTTTCTAGGGTGTTGTGGGTATTTGCTATGGTTTTAGGTGGTTAGTAGGGTGTTCTGGGGGTTGCTTTTCAGTGTCTGTAGCATGAAGACAGCATGTTAGTTATGTTTTGAAGCATGGCTGCTGGTTTGAACTGGTTTAAGCTGGTCCTAAACAACTAGCTCCTGCTCAGGACCGGCTTAGGACCAGTTTACGTTTACATTATGCATTTTTAGCAGAACTTAAGGTGCTAACGCCCAGAGCTTACACCAGCTCAAACCAGCAGCCATGTAATGCCAACTGTAATGCCTGATGTTAGAGACTCGATCAGATGACTTCCACTCAGTATGAGTGATATTAACAGCTTTTATTGAGCAGCACTAATTTTCAGGTGTCAGACTCGCTCACGCTGTCCTCTCTCATTGCGCTCAGGCCAGAGATCATGTTTCTGCCGGGAAGGGCGAGTCCTCCAGATGAACCTGAGGTCAAACTGACACAAGATCAGCAGCCAAGCGAACGGTCAGCTCTGATCCGGCAGAAGCTGTCAGCGCAGCGACACGTTAAGCGGAAATGACCGCGGCGACGCTCTCACGCTGGGATTTTCTCTTCCCCTGCCGCAACAATTGATGTTTAGGAAGGTACGCCTCTCATTCTCAGGCCTGTTTATTTTTACTCCTTCACTTCAGGAACAATGCAAGTGTGCCGGTCAAGGCAACGCGAGCACACTTAAGAGCCAGCGAAGGAACTACAATAAACAGATGTGCTCTTTGATGATAAAAGGCCAAAGGAAGAGAGCGATGGAGACAAAGAAAGACAGGAAGAGGGAGAGTGAAGGTGACAGGAAGAAAGAGCTGATGAGCCTGTTTTCATCATTTGTCCACTGATGGATACAATCAGGTGTTTTCCAGTGTTAATAATTGTGCTTATTATTCATTTATTTGTTCAGTTTAATTGGCACCTGAATTTAGTTTCTTATTGTTTAAATGTAGAAAAAAAAAAAGAAAGAAAAAAATAAAAAGAGTAAACTATTTACACACATATAATGTTTACATATTTGTATTGCATTTAAATAATTAATTTAAATTATATTTATATAGTGAGTAGTAATATGAATAATTATAAAATACAATGCAAATATATGTATATTCATGTAATTGTAATTTGTAAAGATAAACATATATATATATATATATATATATATATATTGCTGTCAAACGATTAATTGTTTATGGAATATATGTGTGCGTACTGTGTATATTTATTATGTATATATAAATAATATGAAAATATTTACATGTATATTTTTATATTCTTAGATTTTATACATATATATAACAAATTTAATATATAAACATAACATATTTTTCTTAAATTGATTCATGCATCTGTTTTGTATTTATATTTATGTATACATATATATATATATATATATATATATATATATATATATACAACATATATTAACAAAAACTTTTATTTTGGATGCGATTAATCGTTTGACAGCACTAATATATATTTCCATATTTAATTGTTATGTTAATAAATATTAATTTTACATAAATACAAAAAATAAAATGCAGCACAAATATATTATTTAATTTGTATTCTATATGTAGATTTTATTTCCTTTTTTTAAATTATATATGTATTCATACAATATATTAGTATAAAAATCTTATCTAAAATCATATATAGAAAAGTATGTGTAAAATGATTCTCAATGATTTCTAAGATTTCTCCCGTTTAAGTAGCTTCAGTGTGGCAAATACTTTCTTCTCTTAGTCATATTGCTTTCTCTGTGTTTTCTCAGAAATCTGATATTCGCTGTAGGAGGTTCATCAGGTTCCTCTGAGGCAGTAGAGAAGAGAACAGCAGATATGAATTAATAAAACAGCCATAAGTCACAATCATGGCAAACATTCAGCATCTCCCCAGCGTGATATAGAGCTCTCGAGTTTACACACGGCGAATATGTGAGAGGTTATATTCTCCTGAAGTCTGTCACTTCCAATCTCATCTACATTCATGCTATTTAATGACACGGCTAAAAAGTCCAGTGGAAATGTCTCCATCTGTGCATCAGGGAGACTGTAGATCCATTCCTGGCGCTGAGCTGAGCTGTTCTTCATGTAATTCTCCCCAGAGAGGATCGGCTTCTCCGTCCAAGCTCGGCATGACGGTCATCTTCAGGAGTGAACGTCTGAGAGGAACCATTGATTGTCCAGATGACAGATGCTAGGTGTCACACACTATTGAGCGGCCGGACCAAACTGCTTCCTGTTACAGTGGAGCGTGTGTGTTTGGAGTGGGACGATTGAGCCGGGGCATCTGGGAACGCTGTTCAGATGATCCTATTCTTCTGTAATGTAATGCTCATGTGTTTACTGAAATCAGCTACAGTTTACTGATGTGTAGCGCTCAAAAATAGATAGACAAACACAGCTGAACACAGTGTACTGAAAAATAAGAGCACAACAACATTGGAAAATATGTATGCAGGTATGAATATATATATATATATATATATATATATATATATATATACATTTAATGTTATATAAATTATATTTAACATATAAACAACATTTTTATTTATGTATACATAATAAATAGAGTACACACTAATTTATTATGTAAACAAAAACTTTTATTTTGGATGTGATTAATCGTTTGACAGAACTAATATACGTGTGTGTGTGTGTGTGCGTTAGGGCTGTCATTTAATTAAAATCGAATTAATCGCAAATTACACTTGACTGTGAAAATACCCCCAAATTATTTACAGCTATTTTTGGGTTAAACAAGAAAGTATTAAGTAGATATTACAAAATAGTAGCTTTAGAACTATATATTTTATTTGATTTAACATAAAATGGATTGCACATTATCACATACAGTCATTAATTATATTAATTACACATAAATAAAAATTAAAATACAATACAAATATATGTAAACAGACTCTTTATATTTTAAATGTGTATATATTTTCATTAATAATATATTAAATAATATATTAAATTATTATATATTCAAATATTGTAAATTCTATATATTCTAATGTATTCTAATCTACTATACTCTAATAATATATATATATATATATATATATATATATACACACACATACATATTATTATTGTTATTATTATTATTATTTATTTTTTAGAAAAAATTAGGCATACACAGTTGTAATATTATTTAAATTAAGCTAACATAAATTAAGGAAAGCCGTTCCAGTTTATTGCAAACTGTTCTGATGTCTTTTTCCAGATGAGGTCATCACACTGATGTTTGGACACATGTATAAGACTTAATCAATAAAAGAGTCGATACCTGCAGTGACTCTCTAACATCTCAACATCTTCAGAGCTACAGAAGAACTGATTCATCCAGCTAATCAGAACTGGTTTGGACGTCTCTTTTATCTCAGGTCAGTCCTAGTATCAGAGAGGCCAGAATCACAGCCTGGTTGTGTTTCAGAGCCTTTTGATCTACCTTTATAGACAGTATTTTAAAATCCAGGTGTATGTTTAGATCACTGATCTTAAAAGTGAACTCCAGAGCGAGTTTCTGAGCAGCCGTTCAGACTGTAAGTAATACCGTTCTGTCAGCGCTGTGACCCACACTATTTATTTCAAACTATTACACAGTTTAACCTTCACTGCGCAGTTTGCTGGTTCTGATCATCTGGAGAGCGACTCATTTTTCTTGCCGGTGCTGCTACAATGTGACCCAAATTATCAGGGTTTGTGGCAGGACACTGCATTAATCTCAGCGTCCCGCGGCTCTGGAGAAACACACAATATCTCATGAGCGCTTTTGTCAACTGATAATTGGACAGTGAGTTTATGGCATCAACATGATGAGTTTTGAGCCTGTTTGTTTCTGGAGACATCTATCTTGTGATATTTCTTTACCTATTTTTCATTATTAAAGAAATAGTACACATAAAAATGACAGTTCATTTGCTAACCCTCATGTTGTGCAGTATTTCTTTCTGTTTGAAACACAGTGAAATGTTAGGGAGAATGTCAGAGCTGACGGTGTTTATATTGCACCTCTCCACAGATTACTTTTGTAATGAGTACTTTGAAGTATGTTTGTGTGAGAAACAGACGCTAATTGAATTCCTCTTCTTGGATAGATTCATTGATTGGTGCTTTATTGATTCCACGTGGGGTGCCTGGGATGCACTGGCAGCCAGCAATTGACTTTTATTAAAACCAAGAGATTTCACCATTTTCTTTGGTACATTAAGGTCAGTCACTTTCTTTTACTTTCCTGTGTATATATATATATATATATATATATATATATACATACATTTTTTTTCAAATTTTCTTTTGTTTTCGTTCCATTATTATTATTATTATTATTATTATTATATATTTTTTGCAATTTTTCAAATATCTTTAATGAATTTTATTTTTTATGTATATGATTTTATTTTACGCATCCTCACCCCTCAGTCTTTAAATATAAAATATTTCATATAATACAAAATATGTAGATTTAATGTTTTTGTTTTTCATTTGTATATAATTTTGATATCTTTTAATATGAAAAAAGTGATAATATACCACAATAATAATAATTACAAAAAATAAGTATAATGAAAAAAGATGATCTGAAAAATAATTGTTTTATTTTGTAAAAATAATAGTCAATCTTTAATACATATTTAAAATAAACTATTAAAAAACAAACAATATATATATATATATATATATATATATATATATATATAAAATAAAACAATAATAGAAAATATATTGATATAAATATTAATATATATATATACACATACATATACATGCACACATATAGACACATTTGTATATCACAAAATAAAATCCTAAAAATGTTCTTCACATTACCTTATTTATATATATATGTATATAATTTTATTAATTTATTTATTTTTTAATTTTTATTGACCAATTGCTGCTGCCCCTCAGATATATCAGTCATGGCTTATTAATTATTCTTTTTGTCTTTCTGTCCAAAGAGTCAAAAGTGTCACTGAACAGCTTGAGATGAAATATGCACCGTGACATTTGAAGAAAAAGTAAATATCACTTGTGAATAGATTCCTTTAATTTTGTGTCATATCCATTCAAGCCATAATGGTTTCAAATTATGCACAAATGTGAATTTTGTATGCATGACAGGGCAGGAACAGTGCTTTGGTAGACATGCATGCATGTATTTTGTCCATGGACAAAATAAAACTCTCTTATAATTTTCTCAGATAAAAATGTGAAAATACATGCATTATCAACAAGATACACTATTTATACACAGAACATGCACAGTATATATTTCAATAAATAGACAAAACATTATTGATGAGAGCAAACATTACATGACAGATTAAAGCACATGCACGAATAGCATCTTTTGCACATGTGTTATATTGCAGATGTGTAATGTAGAGAAAAACATTTTTGCAGGAGAGCACGGGGTCATTTAGTGGCGGTGTAACGGCGGGAGCTGCAGACTCTCTTATCAGTGCTGATTTACAGCTCCTGTCTCCTCCACACAGCAGCATCATTAATAGGGCTGTGTGTGTGTGTGGTAACATCATTAATAGAGACAGTGATTAATTTCACGCTGAACCCTGAGCAGCCTGAAGTGTTTGATTTATGACACGCTGTAAGTTCAGCTCATTGACTCGTTATTTATGCTGATGACCAATTAGTGAGGTCAGCGGCGACTAATTCAAAATCCCGGACTGCAGAAAGGACCAGAGTTCAGAAATGCAAGAAATGCAGCTGCTTCTCTATTATTTTGTTTATTATAACAACTTATTTATGTATTAGCTAAAACTTCAGCAGTTCCCTCACAGACCACCAGGGGTTTGCTAACCACAATTTAGGAAACACTGGTGTGAATAAATATGCTTATTTATATGCAAAATTGACCAAATAATCTCTTTGATCTAAAATGTTTTCTTTAAGTTAATGATTTATATAATTTAATAACTCGTTTACATGTACACAGTTCTCTGATGTCAGTTAATGGTCACATAACATGCTTGTGACAAAACATAATATTTTTTTCTAATTAAATATTTGATATTTTTTAGCATGTGTTATTATAATGATAATTTCTGAATTTTAATCATTACAATTAATTTTATATATTTGTTGATTTAGTCAAGTTTAGTCAAAATCTTTTTTAGATTTTAACTTTGTTAAAAATAATTAAAAATTTGTATATTAATGAAAAAGCATGAAAAAAAAAATCCATGTTAATATAAAATAACAATTAAAAGTTCACCCAAAAATTAAATTAATTTATTTATAGATGTATTTATTATTTCATGCTACTTTTTTCAAGTCTATTTGGTGCTTTTCTTCTTTAACACAATAATGACTTTAAATGATCTTTTTGGGGTAATTTCTTGACCAGATTTGTGTTTAGACATCTTCTTCTGCATGAGACAGATGTTTTTAAGTCAAATATATCCAGATCTGGAGTCAATATAATGCCTGATCACCCAGTGGTCTCGTTTAGAGGCGGCGTGTGTGTTTGGCTGGAAAAGGAAATGATAACAGCATGTTCCTTAATGAGCTTAATCATCTTAATTAACTAGTTCTGCTGCTAAACGAGCGTAATCGTATTAATTAGGGCTGTGTAAGCACACCTGTGCAGAGAACCGCGTCTCCCAGATTCCCTCCAGCGCACACAGGTGATGAACATGTGCCTCATTACAGCCGCATCAGATGGGGTTACATTGTGCTGCACTGAGATTAAGAGCTTTGATGTTATGAGTGGTGTTTAGTGTGTTGCTATGCAGTTGCTGGGGTGTTGAGAGTTTTCAGTGGTTTTCTGTGGAGTTACTAGTTAATGTTTTTGTGTTGCTATGTAGGTGCTATTGTGTTGTGTCTGTTTTAATGTTGCTATGCAGTTGCTAGGGTGTTGTGAGTGTTTTTAATGTTGCTATGAAGTTGCCGGGGTGTTGTGAGCGTTGCTATGCAGTTGATAGGGTGTTGTGATAATTTTTGGTGGGTTTTCTGTGGAGTTACTAGGATGTTGTAAATGTTTTTGTCTGTTGCTATGGTGTTGTGGGTTTTTTTAGTGTTGCTATGAAGTTGCCGGGTGTTGTGAGTGCTGCTATGGTGTTGTGAGTGTTTTTAGTGTTGCTAGGGTGTTGTAATCGTTTTTAGTGGCTTTCTGTGGAGTTACTAGGATGTTGTAAATGTTTTTGTCTGTTGCTATGGTGTTGTGTTTTTTTTTAGTGTTGCTATGAAGTTGCCGGGTGTTGTGAGTGCTGCTATGGTGTTGTGAGTGTTTTTAGTGTTGCTATGCAGTTACTAGGGTGTTGTGAGTGTTTTTAGTGTTGCTAGGGTGTTGTAATCGTTTTTAGTGGCTTTCTGTGGAGTTACTAGGATTTTATAAATCTTTTCATGTTGCTATGCAGTTACTAGGGTGTTGTGAGTGTTTTTAGTGTTGCTATGCAGTTACTAGGGTGTTGTGAGTGTTTTTAGTGTTGCTAGGGTGTTGTAATCGTTTTTAGTGGCTTTCTGTGGAGTTACTAGGATTTTATAAATCTTTTCATGTTGCTATGCAGTTACTAGGGTGTTGTGAGTGTTTTTAGTGTTGCTATGAAGTTTCTGGAGTGTTTTTAGTGTTGCTATGCAGTTGCTATGGTGTTGTGAGTGTTTTTAGTGTTGCTAGGGTGTTGTAATCGTTTTTAGTGGCTTTCCGTGGAGTTACTAGGATTTTATAAATCTTTTCATGTTGCTATGAAGTTTCTGGGGTGTTGTGAGTGTTTTTAGTGTTGCTATGAAGTTTCTGGAGTGTTTTTAGTGTTGCTATGCAGTTGCTAGGGTGTTGTGTGTGTGTGTTCTCTGGTGTGTTGTGAGTGTTTGTTTTTAGTGTAGCAATGATGTTACTGGGCTGAGCTATTTTGTGTTGTTTTGCGGTTGCAAGGGTGTTATGAATGTTTTTTGTGTGTTGCTATGAAGTTCTCATGGTGTTGTAGTGTGTTGCTCTGTGGTTACTAGGTTGTTGTGAGTGTTTTACTGTCTTGTCATGTGGTTTCTAGGGTGTTTTAGGTGTTTCTTTTGTGTTGCTGCGCAGTTGCTAATGTAAACCACAATGAAAAGCATTTAAATTCAGCTAGGTGTACCATGGTATCACCACAGTACTTTTAAGTAAGGAGAAACACTGGAAGCCTGGAAGTGCTGCCAAATAATCAAACACTCTAGAATAGCATCGATTAAGCAGCCACAAGATGACAGTTTAAAACTCCTGCGGTAATAAGGACAAACGATTGCTTGTGAAGGAAAAGGATATTGATAGCTTGGACTGAACAGGGCCAAGGTCACTCACAAACCCTTTCAGCACTTCTGCTCGGGAGAGACTTAAATGTGATATTGGCAGATATTGGCAAATTAGGGGCTGATGAGCACGAGAGAGTCGGATAGATGGACTAAAGGTTGTCATTTAACAAGACGCTGCCATTTACTATTGATTCTTTGGCAAGTAGATAGACGGCAGACGTCTTGACCTCAGACGACATGAACCCGCAGACACTCACTGACCACCTCTGCTGCTGTGTATTGAGTTTTATTTCATTTATAATTTATCATTTCTTCTTGTTTACTCTTTTTTTTATTTATTTATTTTTTTTTTTTAATGCTTTTATTTTTGCGTATGTTTTACTGACTTTATTTTTATTTACATGCTGAAATGTGACCCTGTATCACAAAACCAGTCATAAGTAGCACATTTGTAGCAATGTTTTTCTTTGATTCCACAAATCATTAGCATATTAAGTGAAGATTATGTTTTGTAAAGATATTTTGTAAATTTTCTACCATAAATATATTAAAACTTAACTTTTGATTAGTAATATGCATTGCTAAGAACTTCATTTAGAGAACTTTTTTTCAAAATGTAGATTTCTTTTGGACCCTCAGATTCCAGATGTTTAGTTGTATCTCAAATATTGTCCTAACAACCATGCATCAGTGGAAAGATTATTTATTATTTAGCTTTCAGATGATGTAAAAATTCTAAATTATGATATAAATAAAAACTTACGATATACTGTGTATATGTATTATGTGTATATATATTTTGAAAATATTTACCTGTATGTATTTATAATCATATAATTTATATTACATATAAACATTTTTTATATAAACAACATATTGTTTTTAAATATGCACATGCATGTTTTATATATAAATTTTGAAAATATTTACGTTTATACATTTATATATTTATATTCTTATATTTTCTAATATATATATATATATATATATATATATTATGCACACATATTATATAAACAAAAACATTTCTTTTTTAGATGCGATCGTTTTCTATAATTATCATTTTATATACTTTATAATCGTTTTATATACACATATACACACACGCATACACAGTAATATATGTGTGTGGGGGGTGTATAAGTATACTGTATATTTGTTATTATTTTTATTACTTGAAGCATTTTATTTCATAAGAATCCTTCTCTACATGTTACATAAAAACAAATTGTTTAAAATTTCTTAGATGGGTCACATGGTCTCTTCCCGGCCGAATGGGCAGTTCTTGGGCGGAATAAGCTGCAAATTGGACCAGATTTTGTCAATAATCAGACGTCTGGCTATGTGAGCCCACCGTCACCCCTGACTTTGAGTCTCTGATGAAAGAGAAGCCATGAGACGCTTCACTTGTTCAGAACAGATGGCCTTTACTTTCACATGAAAGTCCAATAATGTCATTCTTAATGGTGAGGTAGCTGCTATTAAGGTTAAATAGTGTAAAATCTGCCAGATGCAGAAATCGTGAAACGCTTGACTTGATCTGTCTGTATCTAATCCTGACCCTTTGCTAGCTGGCATTTTTTTCCTGTGTAATTTATATTCTGACATATAAGACCACATTCATTCTCTCTGGCCGTCTGTTGTGTAAAGTGTTTGATGGTCTCGTGTATGTTATTGAAGAAGCACAAGGTCACCCTGACAGGCCTAATGGTGTCATTTATTCTCCTAATTGAAGTGGATATCAGGCTCATGATGGTCTTTCTGCTAGCACAATTAATTATAGTGTAATTATAAAGTGCTTTTTATCTAAAGACTGCGAGTATAAGATTAATATTTCAGTTCTCTGACAGAAAATGTAGTTCTTCCTAAAGCAGTTCAAAGTAAAAGCAATAATTTACTCAATTCTGTCATTAAGTCATCCTAATGTTGCTTCAAACTCATTTATGACTTATAGGACTTATAAAGGCTGCTTTTGTATTATGCATATGTGGTGTTTTTGGAGCTTGACTGCTTTTATTTCAATGTGAAGAACATTCTGCACAGTTTCTCATTGTGTGTTTTATTGAAGGTGAAAGTTATATGGGATTAGAATGATATTGGAATGAGTAAATGATGACGGCTTTCATTCTTGGATGAACTGAAGCCTGTAAACTCTGTCAGCTGGGGATTTTCATGGTATAATATTTTGTATTCACATCACAGACAACCATAAAACTTTAGAACTAGCTTTGATCTGTGAACCAGGATGATACTTGCAAGGATTCATGAAGGTTTGCCAAACTGAGAGATCATACATCAAATACTTCACACGCTCTCTTTCTCTTGTAAAGCAGCGGTGTCAAACATCATTATTACTTTTGCTCATATTAGAAGTTTTTTTTCAATACGATAACTCTCAGGACTGTTAAAGTTAAATGATTTCTCATATCATTTGTCTTGTTGGATCATAAAACAGGTGAAAAATCCCACTTTTTCATGCAAGACAGTACATGATCACTTGGCAAAGCTATAGGAAGCCTTCTGGAAAATTCAAATTCTAGCATGTGTTAGTATTTGAGCATTGTGTGTGTGAGTGTGGTACATTTTTATTTATGAGCGACAGGGAACCTGCTTTAAAACTGCTTGTGAAGCTAGAAGTTACAGAATTTAAATTAGTAATAGTCTAGATAGCACTTGGAAAAAGTTACTGCGCATTAACTAAAAGTTGTCTTGAGTCCAATGTCTTGTTTCCCCATGTGTAAAAATGAAGTTGATGCTTAAAACAAGACAAAATAGGGTAAGAAAAAAAACCTGTCAGATATTTAGTGTAGCTTGAAGCAAAAACGCATTTAATTTAAATTCTTTTCTTAGAAAACAAGACTTTATATCTATTATTATTAATGTTACTTTGCATAATATCTCATGTAATCTTAATTCAAGAATGTTTAGATATTTGCACTGGATAAATAGACAAAAACAGTCATGTATTTAATAGTGCTGTGAAATGATTAATGCAATTAATCGCATCCAAAATAAACATTTTTGTTCACATAATATATGTACTGTGTATATTTATTACATATATAAATACAAACACATGCATGCATTTATGTTTATATAATATATTTATATATTATCTAAATTATTTGACTATAAATAAAAAAAATAATATATATTAGGACACACATATTATGTAAACAATTAATTTTATTCTGGATGTGAATAATCGTGATTAATCATTTGACAGCATTAGTATATAAATGTGTAACTATTCAATGTTATAATTATATTTGATTTTAAACTAAGAATTTTTGAACAAATGAACAATTGGGTGAAAGCATTGGTATTAAACATAACTTTACATTATACAGCTAGCAAAAACAAAATATATAAATATAATATGTCACAGTAATTCATAGAAGTTGAAAATGTAGTAATGTACAGCAGCAATAAATAATTTATTATAAAAAAAGACTGCATATATTAAGTTTTTTGTGATTTGGTTCATTTGCATGAATGAACTGATTCAGTTGAATCAATTAGACTCTCCATGGTTCGGATTGTTTAGCTTTTAATGACGCTGTGTGTGTAATCTATTTCTGTATAATTCAGAACTAGTTAGTGTGTTTAGTTTGGTGTGAGTGATCTTGTGTGTTTGACTTTGTCTGTGACTCTTCAGAGGGGTTTGCTGTGGGTGTCTCTTCCTTTCTCCACAGGAAGATGAGCCCGTCGCTTCAAACGCCACATTCATCTGTCAGACCGTTCGACCAGAAAGCTGATTTACGGCGTACGTGTGTGTGTGTATGTGTGTGTGAGAGAGAGAGCTGGGGCCGTGGGTTAAGAGGAGGTCTGGCAGCCAATGCAGGACATTTATCATCTCTAACTGCGACAGTCAGATAAGAGAAAATAACTCTGTCTCCACACACACACACACACACACACACACACACTCACACTAACACACTCACACTAACACACACACACTTTTAGGTGTACTGGCTCTGTTTCAGTTCATTTCTCATTTTGATTATGCTGTAGTTTTGTTTTTTAACCAGTGACTGCACATCTGTGTGTGTTTAATAATGTGAGACACTACAGGAGAAAACTTAGTTTGTTCTTTTTAGTTTAGGTTCAAGATTTGGGGCTGTTTGGTTTGTTATAACATGTTTTGTCAGACTAGTGGAAAAAAACATTCAAAATAGACATTTAAGCGTTTATTTTATTTATTTTAAAGCGTTTTATCTATTATCTATTACCAATTTTCGGCTGTAGATTTCAATTACACTATATATAATGTATAATTAAGAGTGTTGTTGTTCTCCACTTCTGCAGCAAGTACATAAACCAAACTTAGCAGTTTTATTTCTATTTTCTGAAAGTTTTTACTGGGAGTTGTTACTCTCCATATATCATTGGCCTAATATATTATCGCACTTTATTATTTTGCAGATTTTAATAAAAATACATATTTTTAAGGGTTTTCCTGCAAGTATTTTTCTTCACTTCAGCAGTACTTACACCAAACTTAACAGTATTATTTTATTCATATATATTTTAACTGATTTTATAATTGCACTTTGTCTTTTCTATCTGTTTTATCAATGTTCAGATTTATTTTCCGGAAAAGTATGCAAATTAGTTCGTATTTAATTCCATTATGCTTTGCTTTCATATTTACACAGCATTTCAGAATTGTTTTAATTATTTATTTGCAAATCTTACTGTAATTAATCAAGTATGGTGATATCCATTTTTTTTTTTTACCCTATTCACCTGGGGTGCCATACAGTATTTTCGCTAATTCGGTTAATCTTAGAATTTTACCATTTTGAAATCAATTCAGCAGCATTCTATTGAAGCCCATTTCCGGCCACTGAATAATAAAAAAAAGGTTATTGTGAGATATAAACTCTCAACTGGGAATTATAAAGTCTTGGAATTCTGACTTAAGAATATATTTCTCAAAATTGTGAGATTTAAACTTGCAATTTGCGAGTTATAAAGTCCAATTTTGAGCGAAAAAAAAAATTACATATTCTCACAATTGTGACTTTAGAATTCGCAATTGTGACTTTATTTCACACATTCTGACTTTTTCTCGCAATTGTGACTTTATATCTCGCAATTCTGCGAAAAAAGTCAGAATTGTGAGATAAAAAGTCACTACAACCTTTTATTTTATTATTATTTTATTCAACGGCAGAAAAGGGCTTACATAGCATTCTGTAGATTTTCCCTCCAAAATCAGTATGAAAACACGTCAAAGGCTGTATTTGTGTTTGTTCGAGTGAGCGCTCTGGCAGTGATTTATGTGGCGGTCTGGATCGGGTTGGTTGTAAATGCGAGCAGACTTTTATTCTGTAAAGCGGGACAGATGAGAAGGCGTCTGGCGTGTACCTGAGAGACGCAGGGTTCAGGATCAGGTCAGGAGAGCTGCAGGCAGACGCAGAGTGATGGATGTCTGTTAGAATGAGTTTCTCTCCCTGACGGCACCCATCCCAGAGCCTGATGGATGATGGGAAGGTTCTTCAACCTGCTCCCCCTCGCCCGTCTAGGACTTTAATATCCCCGCACGAGCACGGCTATTGATAAAAGTCATATTTTAGCATTGGCTGGGGTGTCGTTGCTGTGAAAAATGGCCGTTGTGTTGGCCAGGAAGGCTTGGGTGTGCAGAGATGTGGGGTTTTCTGTAAGCCCAGCGTTCTTTATCAATATGTGTTTGTCCAACAGAGAGATGCTAAACTCTACTGCAGGTTGAAGTAGAGAAGGTGTATAAGGCCAGACAATAAAAAATGAATAATGACAAACTGCAACTCTGAGTGTGGTGGGCACAAAAATATTTCTTTCTTCTCCTCTCGTCCTGGATTAAATGCGAGATAAATTCAATAATTGTATAAATTTACTTTTTAAAATTTTTTTTATTTATACTTCAGTTTTAATAATTGTCTTAATATATTATTATGTAAACTAACAATTATTTTTTTTACAATTATTTATATATATATATATTTTATAATATATATATTTTATAATTAAATATTTATTTTTTAATTATATATTTATTTTTATTTTAAAAAAGTTATGTAAATCTAATATTTATAATACACATGTGTAATTGATATGTGTAAATTATTTTTCTCACTAATATCTGTCACGCCCAGCTGGAGCTGCCAGCCAAAAGACTGTGTGTGGCACTCCAGCTTTCCATGAACTCTGTGTTTTTGT
>JAUMHE010000061.1:18959836-18976133 GCA_032359235.1 Enteromius mattozi
ACCTTTAAGTAAGTTAGGTTTTCTTATTAAAAGAAGCTGCTACTTACTATTCAAACGTGAGTTTTGAGCAGTGAAGGTTAGTGCTTGTTGTTTGTTGTTTCATGGTGTTATGTTTACGAGGCGTGATGCATCACGACGTGTAAAAAGACAGAAATCATTATAATCAGTAATTATGTCTCCACTGGATCAACAAATGCCTGGTTCGTAATGTGTTTTACTGTTTTGGTGTCATAGGGATGCAGCATCACGTTATGGTAAGGAGTGTAACATTTCCATCATGGGCGGTGTATCTTTGTAAATATTTACATGTATATACACATATTTATATTCTTATATTTTATATTATATATAAATATATATTTATATTATATTACTATTTACTTTAAAATATATTTAATGCATAAACAACATATTTTTCTTAAATATATACATGCATGTGTTTGTATTTACAAACATAAATATACACAGCACACACACACACACATACTGTATTATGTAAAAAAACTTTTTTTTATTTTTGATGTGATTAATTGTGATTAATCGTTTGACTGCACTACACACAGGAGATTAATATGTAAAAAAAAACAGTTAATCAACATATTAAATTACACAAAATCAAAATACAAAATAATAAAAAAGAAGTTTCAGATTTCATGCAGCTATGATACAGACTGCATCAGCAGTGATTGCTTCTTAGCGAGTTCGCTTCGGAAAGTGTTTTTAACAGACGATCTTCTGCTCAATTAGCTCGGAGAGTGGTAAAATAAACTGTCAGCGTCAGCGGTTTTTCTGGATACTCTGTTTTTCTTCCCGGAGCGGGATGTTCTCCGGGTGTCCTTATCTCGGCTCGCCAGTGCTGGAGTGTGTCCTGCTCTATCGCAGATTGCAGAAATATCTTTGACATTCATCCAGCCTCTCGTCTGGCGTTCGAGCTTCTCTCCGTGAGAACTGATGTCCTCTAGAATTCAATTTCCTCCACTGTGATCTGTTTTTATCAGGGTAATAACTGTTCCCAGGCCTGTGCTAATGAAACCTGTCAGTCCCGCGGGACACGTGTGTGTGATTGAGGGTGACCAGACGCCCGCCGACCGCCGCTGCATCCCGACATACCTGAGTGTCTGCGTCCGATCAGTCTGTCAGCGCAATAATCCCAGACAGATGAACAACATCAGTGCTCTCTGACACACTACGGTCCTCCGCACAGCTGGGCCACAGTATGAAGGTCAAATGAATGACACAAGAGACGTCTGGCTGTTTTTCTTAAGGTTAAACAAGCGACCTGAAAAACCAGCGAGGGAAGGGCATTAAATGAGTAAATCAGCCAAAAATTAAACAGTCTGTCAACCTGTATGCCTTTATTACTTCTGTGAAATGCTAGGTAAAAGTTTCTGATAGTGTTCTGTCTAAAGAGTAAGAATGTCATACAGGTTTGCGTTAAAGCGCATTTTTTTTTTATCAGAAAAAAAATTCAAATTAATAAAATGTATTTTTAATAAAAAAGGGAATTAGAACTTTTTTGTCACAGTTTTGAGTTTACATCTCGCAATTCTGCTTTACTGTATGTCTCGCAAACTGGTCTTTAAGTCTCACAATTCTGAGTTTAAGGCTAGTAATTCGTACTTTACGTCTCACAATTCAGAGTTAATTTCTTGCAGTTTGGCCTTTATCTTTTGCAATTCTTAGTTTAAGTCTCGGAATTCAAACTTTACATCTCGCAGTTCTAATTTTTACGTCTTGCAGTTTGAACTTTGCGTCTCGCAGTTTCCTTTTTTTAAGTTTACATCTCTTTGTTTCACAGTTCTGAGTTTATGTCTCGCAATTTGGACTTTACATCTCACAACTCTGAGTATACGACTCATGATTTTTGACTTTATAGCTTGCAATTTTGAGTTTATGTCTCACATTTTGTAGCGCAAATCTCAAAATTCTGAGAAAATGGTAAAAACATATGAGATATAAACTAAGAATTCAGACTCTTTCCTTTTAGTGAGTTTACATATCACCGCTCAGACATTTTTGTTTTTGCTACTGAATAAAAAAAAATTAATTTTGACTTTTTTTCACAACTTAATTCAAGTATAAATCGAATGTATAAAGTATAAGCAGGCCTCCGTGGGTTTGAGACAATGTGAGGTTGAGTAAATGGTGACAGACTGATCATTTTCGGCTTATTTATTCCTTTAAATCATTCAAAAGACAATGCATCAGTTCTCCTTAAGGAAATGAAAGACTCTGAGAAGCATTATGAACCCTCTAGACTTTCATTAGTTTAACCACCTGTAGGAGTTCATTGGCAGGTCAGATTTGGACAAGCTTTCGGTCTCATAAGCCATATTGAAAAAGCAATATGTTCTGAGTCAGGGTGATGATTCAAAGAGAGCCGTGCAAGAGCCTCGTATGTTCTGGTTTGAGAGATCTTCTCTAATAAGATGAAGTGACTCTGACACTGAACAGCAAAACAGACCGTCAGTCTTCAGGGACAGAGATCCAGGACAATCCTGAACTTATGAACCATTTTCTCCTTCACTTTGAGTAGTCATTATCATACAGTATTTGAGAAGAACATCGTAAACATCACAACTTTAAAACATGAATGTAAATCAAAGGTTTAAAAAAAAAAAATGAAATATTGATCTAATTTCTTATTGATTATTTCTTAATTAAATTTTTTATGTAGCAATGATGCATTAATTTAATACAAAAAAACAAGTTTGATTTTCAAATAATTGTTTTAAAAAAATAAGTAAAAAATTAATGAATCCTGAAAAATAAAATGCATTACAGTTTACACGAGAATATTGTGCAGCACAACTGTTTTCAACATTGATAATAATCAGAAATGTTTCTTGAGCAGCATATTAAAATGATTTCTGAAAGAATGGAGCAATGCTGAAAATTCAGCTTTGGTCACAGAAATAAATTTACATTTTAACAAATATTTACATAGAAAAAAGTTATTTTAAATTGTAATAATATTTATTTTATTTATATTTACTGTATTTTCTAACAAATAAATGCAGCCTTTGTTAGAAGAGACTCAAAAAATATAAAAAGCCTGCAAATTATATTATTTTACAAGAATTAATGTTATGTTTAAAAATGTTTCAAATGGTTTTAGATTAAATGATATACAGAGAGGCTGTTATTCCAAACTCACTGCTAATGACAAATACCATGCCAATAAAATGCATCAAAGGGTCAAAGTGTCTAAATTATGTAAAGATAAAACCTGTCTGCTAATAATAGTGTTTGAAACCCTGTGCTTTATATAATTTCGCTAAGTCTGGCATTTCAGAGCATCATCTGTTATTTGCATTTTGATTGCTAATAGACAATTCAGTACTAAAGCCCCTGCTACTGTAAAAAACAAAGCGTCAGGCACCGGAAACCCTTTATGAGTATATCAAGTAGAAAAACCCCACATCTGACAGTGGATGAGAAGCAGCATTATAGACTGAGATCTGCTCTGTGTGCGTGTGTGTGTGTGTGCGCGCATGTTTAGCACTCGCAGAAAATGAGCCATCCATCATGGTACTAATGCTTGACAGGAAAATCAATTAACAAGCCAATTAAAGTTTCTTGGTTTGGTCTGTGAGCGGCAGTAACAGCGGGTGTGTTTGGATCTGATCAAATCTAATGTATGATTACAGTTAGTGCCTGTCATTCTACTCTGGAAGCTTGAAATTCACAGAAACACAAACCTGAAATCTGGATGAAAAAAAGAAAAGTGAGTGCAGTGCATTACAACAGCATCGGGAAATGTGACATGCATATTTCACTGAACGTTTTTGTCTCTGAATTGCATGCATTCTTTCATCTGATTACCTGATTTGCATAAATTGAGTCAATCAGGTGCTAAACCGTTGTGCAAATCAGTGGGTACAGTTCATTCTTTGTGTGTTTTTATGTTTATTCCAATGCATCTGTAAGTGTTTTACAGTAAATTAAATTTTTGCTTGTTTTTAAGAGTCACTGACGGCACCCATTCACTGCAGTGCATGCGTGTGATGGAATGCTACATTAAATCTTTGAAATCTTTTCCTCAGCCATAAACAGATGCAGTGACAGACCACGGTGACATGTCTTTCTGAGGAGAGACTTCCCTGGAGCTTCACACACATTAAGACGCGTGGCATGTGTGTGTCGGGGTCAGCGGGAGCAGCTGGGTCCGGCTCGGTCTCTCCGTGAGGTTCTGAGAGACGCCCGCGGAGCTCGACTGACGTGTCACGGCTCACATTAACACACGATGACAGTCTTTCACACCTCAGAGTCTGGATCCCATCTCCTCGCTGCGACCTGCTCTTCACTGAGCCTGTGTGAGTCCGGCTCCACTGACACGAAGGACAGAAGAACCTGAGCTGTGGAAGAAGTGCTCCATTTATCAACACACCTAAACATCACAGTCTCATGCTTTATGAAGCAACATGAAATAATAGCATGATCTGTTCAAACAATGTATGAAAAATAGAAAATTAACCTGGCTTGAAAACATATCTCTTTTTTTATATCACATTAAATGTATTCAAATGAATTCATTGGGCATATAAATAACATAAAATCCACTAAAAAAGTCAACCTGTGTTTGTGTGTAAAACAAAAAAACAAACAAAAAACAAACAAAAGTAAATAAATAAATAAATATATATATATATAGGCTATATATATATATATATATATATACACACACAAAAACTGGTCAAATGTTTACAATAATTGATAAATAAAATAAAATACATTTTTTTTTTTAAATATATATTTTTAATCTCTCTTATGATTACCCAGGCTGCATTTGTTTTTGTCAAGAATAAAATACAGTCTGAATATTATTACAATTTATAGGAGTTTTTTATTTTTGTATATTTTAAAATGTTTGTGAAAAACTGTGATTCGCTACTAATTATTATTATTTTTTAAATTAGTGTTAATTTCTAATAATATATAATGTGTGTGTATATATATATAAATTATAATAAAATAAATTAATTACATTTCTATATTATGTAATGTATTATACACACACACACACATATACATATGTATATCAGTAATATATATATATATATATATATATATAGATATATATAATTATAGTATATGTGTTTACTGTGTTTGTTTAGTATGTATATATAAACACAAATATATATTTTGAAAATAATGTATTTACAGTACATGTCTATATTTATATTCATATAATATATATATCAATATATCTATATATATATATATATATATATATATATATAATAATTATGATATAATTTAATTTGAATACATTGTTAATACTTTAACTCATAATGTCTTTATTTCCGTAGAGCTGTATTCGTTACAGAAGCTGTCTGCTGAGAAACACCTGGCAGGTAACTGAAGGGCTGTCTCTTGTGAAACTGACGATTCAATTTTGGTTTGTAAAGCCAGAAGAAAAGAACTGTCATATATTTTCGTATCACAGAATGGGAAGGCTATGTCAGATATGATTCTGCTCATAATGCATGTGAAACAGAGGATTCGGCATTTCATGTCATAGTTGTAAAGCTAGAACATCAGAAAGGTTAGGGGATGTAAATCAGAAACATTATATCAAAGATGATATCTTTTTTTCTTTTTTAATAAGACAAAATTGGAAAATCTTTTTAATTAGAAAATAGTAAAAAATGTAAAAAAATTGTCTTTTTAATTAAAATGTACAATTTTTTAAAAAACATAAAAGAATTTGAGCCAATTTTTAGTCTTTTTTGAAAAAAAAAAAAAAGGAAAACAAAGGAAAAAATGGGAGACTTTTTGAAAAATTGCCTTTTTTAATAAAAAATAAAATAAAAAAGGTCACTTTGCATGTTTTAGTCTGTTTTAGTTAGAAACATTTAAAATATATATAAAATAAATAAAAATTAATTACATATTTTTTACATAAATAAATTACATTTAATAAATGAAAATTAACTTTTTGAGCCTTCTTTATTTAGAGAAATATAGAAGAAAATTTTAAAAACTTTTAACTTTTTCAATTTGAAAATTGTCACCCTTTATACAATTTAAATGGCCACTTATAAAAAAATCTATAAAAATCTGTCATTTTGAGTTTTACCCCCAGTTTTACAGACAAGGCTTAAGCCTAGTCCTAGTCCCATAGACTAAACGTAAATCTGACCTGTTTCAACTGAAAGAACCTTGCACTGACTGATCTTAAGTCAATGCCTTTGTTTTGTCTTAAGATGCACACCAGTAATGTTTTCTTTCCCTAAAGCATGCTTATAAAAATTACTTTTATGTCCTGTTACTGTAATTGAACTATGGCCTAATCCTGGTTTAGGCTAAACCCTGTATGTGAAACCAGACCTTAGTGTTTTAGAACTTCATTTTGAGTCTTTTTTAATTATATATTTTTTTAAGTCACTGTATTTTTAGTCTGTAGAGCATTTAAAAATGCAGATTTTTTAAATGAATTTTTTGAGTTAGATTAGACTTTTTTTGCATGTAAAAATCTCTATTTTTTAGATTCATATTTTATTGTTTGAGTGTAGCAATGATGGAATAATGTTGGAAAGTACATATAAATATGGTACTATTTCAGTAGCATATTAATGGCATATTCCTTTATTTTTCAGAGTCTCATTCAATCAGAATAGAGCTAAACTATTCCGTATTAACAATTCAGAATGTCTTCCTGATATCTGTCCAGACGTCTCTGACACGTCGTAAGACATCAGTGTGGATGGGTCAGTGTGGTGTAACTGATGGCTGTGATGATCAGATGTGATTCTGAGCTGAGTTGGCCATTTCTGCCTAAGCCAGCGGCCATCAATAACACGGGAGTGAATGTCACGGATCATTGTGGAGCTGAAGCATGCTTGAAAAAGATCAGCATCAGCTTACACACCACAATACTTTCCATCCGCAGCTCAACGTCTCTCATTTCTCACCATGCAAGAGCTTCATTTGATCTGGACGCCTGTAACGCATCCTAATAGGAACTGAGAGGAACAAACATGAAACATGAAACACTAAAATATGTCATGTAATATAATGCAAACACGTCACTGAAAGATGGATCTGGAGAAATTTATAGACAGTGAAACATTGTGACACGGGCACAAGATTGATGACTTCAGCATCATGTGAGGAAAAACAATATTTTTAAAAATAGTCATAATATGACATGTTTTTGACAATTTTATTTTTAAATATTTCAAAAATACTGTATACAAAAAAACTGCCAAAAATATTTTGCAATGTATTCATATTCAAATATATTCTCTACCTATGTATTTTACACAGGCTTTTTGTATAGTTTTGAAAATATATACTTAAAAATCCAAATATGTATATATTGTGAAAATGTAGAAAATAGGAATATTTTTTTATTACAAATGAAAAAAAAAGAATCACTTTGCATATCTTAATGTTTTTGTTTTTGTTAAGATGTTAAGATTTTTACATTTTGGTCTTTTTAGTTAATCACAATCATTGTTGCACACCTGCAAGTAATACATACTGTAGGTGTGTAGGAAAAAGACCAAAAAAACAAAAAAAACAACTAAAACCTGAACAAAATAAAAAACTAAATAAAGTCACTTTGCACTTTTTGTCTTTTTTTAATTAGAAATTTTTAAAAACAGATTTTTTTTTTCAGTTGATTTGCGTTTGATTGCATTTCGGAGTCAATAAGTTATTCATTTTTCCTCTCAAATCTTTATTTTTTAATTCACATTTACATTTTTCAAGTGTTACCTGCTCATGCAATGATGATGTTACATAAATACTATGTACGTGACATTTCAAAATAGTTTCAAACACTACTTTTTTATTAAAAGTAGCAAAGTTTTAGGTTTTATGAGTATTTCTGCTTGCTGGTATTTTTTAACAGCTTGTAAATTCTGAAATGCATTTCTGATGTTTGATGTGCAATTTTTATGAGTTTGTGTGCTGTATCAGAGCTCATGTAAAATGAATGGACGGCCTTTGGCTCTGAAAACAGAATCTCTCAGGGCTTTCTGTCGCTGCGGGGCACAACTTTAACTCTGACCTTATGATACAGAACATGCTTTATGTTGCATTTCTATATGCAGCATATAAAGCCACTGTATCAATTTCTTCCACTTCAGTCAGTTTCTCCATCAATCAGTTTTTAGAAAAATCAATGCATCTCAAATCTGATCATCAGGATCTTCTGAGAAGCATTTATTTCTCTCAGTCAGCTTTGCATTATATGTTTGGATCACTTCTTATTAAGACGTATTATTGGAGATATAGAGTGATGGCCGATATTTAAATCATTTTATGTCAGAATCTGCTGTCCCTTTATAAGGAGACATCTGAGACAAAGTTGATCACTTCTTATTTAATATTGAATATAAATCTCCGGAGAAATCGAAGGGAAAGTGTCCTGTAGCTTCATTAGTGATGTGTAGTTGAGATGGACATCAGGTTTTTATTTCTGCTGCACTTCATTAGTGTTCTCCTGCCAGATCCACCGAATGAGGAAGAACACAAACGGTCAGGAGAGCAAAGGTTTGTGTGTTGCTGTCAGATTGGCTGATGTGGAGCTCAGAGGTGGCTGGTTTCAGTGAAGATCTCAGACTGAAGATGCTGGTATCGACAGCCGCTGCAGGACACTTAATCAAGCCGGACACTGGGTAATGAGCAGCTTGTTTTTGCTGAAGGATCTGTTTATCTGGACTGCTGCTGATGGACGCAGAGCATCCTGTCGTCATGGAGACGCTGGTTACCGTGGTGCTGATGCAGGATGCTGTTTGTGTCTCGAATTATCTGACATTGACTTGTGTGTCACATCAACCCTGCTAATGCAGTGATTTATTTTATTTTTATGGTAACACTTTACAATAAGGTGTCATTTGTTATCATCAGTTGATTAATGTGTTAACTTATATGAACAAACAATAAATAATGCATTTATTACACTATTTATTAATCTTTGTTAATGTCACTTAATGAATACAGTTGTTCATTGTTTATTCATTTAAATTCACAGTGCATTATCTAATGTTAAAAACAACTTGTGATTTTAACAATGCATTAGTAAATACTTAAATTAACATGAACTAAAATTAATAAATGCTGGAGAAGTATTGTTCATTCTGTACATTAAGGAATGTTAACTAATGAACCTTATTGTAAAGTGTTACCATTTTATTTTATATTTTATTTAATTTTATATTTATTTTTTTTTCATACAATTTTATAAACTATATGATACTTTTACAATTCTTTATTTTATTTATTTCTTTTTATTTGTTAATAATTTCTTATTTTTTAATTTCAGTTATAATATTTTAATAATATTTTTTTAATTGAGCACTTAATTTTTATTGTATTTTTAATTTATTTTAATTATTATTTCATTTAAATATTACATATTTACAATACAATATTACATTGAATAATTATTACTATTATTTTTATTTAAAGTTTGTCTTGGCAAACGTTTTTTTTATCTTTATTAGTTCATATTCATTTATTTATTATTTGCAGTGCACAATTTAGAATCTGATGTTTATTTCACCTGTACTTCTTATTACTTTCATCAAGACTCCTCAAGACTCCAGGTATGTAAGGATACTGTCCGTAAAATAACAAAATCTTCAAATAACAACACAGTTAACAACACTAATACATTCATATTTATTCTGTGAAAATACAAAATAAAATCATGTACATTTTATTTACAGCCTTTTGTACATTATAATATATTGTATTTATATCTGCGTTGCCATGTATATAATGTTAAATACTCCAGCAGCACACGAGTCAGCTCTCTATTTAAACCACATCTTCACGCTCAGCACTTAAGACATTTTCATTTAAATACGTCCGCTTGTGTGAATCACTAACATTATCCATACTAATCAAACACCATGAGCACATTCACGTCACTCTTCAGTCATCCAGTCTTTAAATCATTGCACAATTTTTTATTGTTGTTGATTTGAGAGCCACTTTTCGCTGGAGCGGGTCTTTGCAGGTCCTCCCTCGAGTCCGGCTCTGCTGATCTCAGACCAGCTCTGTTAAGGCTCATGTGACGCGTATATACAGTAAATAAAGCACGCAATTAACCTGATCAGAGTTTAATAAGCAGCACTGGAATGACTGAAGAAGTGAACAGAAGCTCAAGGCGACAAATAAATGCACGTAAAGTGATGTACAGCACTTTGATATTAACAGTAAATAGCTCAGTTTGAAAGCAAACACACTGCAGATCAACTCTATCGGCACAAGATATGGAATGCATTTCATTCTCATTTCTCAAAAGCACGTTTAACAGTATACAGGCCATGAACCTGAACCTCTAGCCTCACTTTATTGACATTCATGATACTGATTAAACAATGCATTATTTCCGACCTGGTCTCATGCATAAACGTACCTGCGTGCACTTTTTAGCGAGACATGCAATATGTACCAATAAGTACATATCACTGCAGTTTCCAAAAGAAATGAACACTAGAGGCAGTAAAATTCCTTTTCACACAAATTTACAGAGCTTCCATTAATAAAGCGTAATTTTTCAGACAATTACTTGAATAATATCATGTTATGACTTCAAAACAATATAAATATGCTGGTATATTTGAAAACCAGTGTTGGGCATGTTACTCATTCTAAAAGTAACCAATAACCAGGGAAATAATCTATTTAAATATGTCAAATAACTTGGATGTTAAATGAATGAAAAAGAATAAATTATTATTATAAAACATTGTACACTAATCTACAGTATTTTAATGATTCTGTGGGACAACGTGAGAGACACCTATCAAATTCTATGTATTATTGTAAATATTATCAATTAGAATAACCATGAATGTATATTTGTGTTTCTATTAAAAAAAGGTGGGAAAATGAAAAATAATTGTGATGATAAACTAAATTGTTATACTACGAATTCTACTAATAATATAAAACACACTAGGATTAATAAGATGCTGGGTTCATGAATATTAATCACGTTATCTGTGTTCAGTCGAATTAATTTGCTGAAATCAAAACAGGGATGACAATAAGTGAGCACCAGCCAATAAGATTTTTTTTGTTGTTAACGCATTAGCTCCGCCCATTACCAGAGAAACCTGCAGTTCTTAAAAGGAACATACAACAAAGAATATAGTTTACATGTAGCATGTCAATTCTGCGTTTTATGTAAGACTCTCTAGCTCTGTATCTTTCTTTGCGTGCGTGGGTCAGCGCGTTGGTGACCCGTGCGCCTTCACACTAGAGTTTATGGTATTAACTTTTAGCAACAGTCCACCGATATTTAAATTCTGAACCACCGCAATACATACCTACTGTATATCAACGAAATAAAAATATGCCAGGGTTTATGTATTAAACGTGTGTTTTAGCACCACTCAGTTAACATTTCTCTTTGAAACTGCAGCGAAACGTGCAGTAAGGTACGTAAAAACGGTGTTGCACAAAAAAAGGTACATATTTTTATGAGACCAGGTTATTTCAGAGGTCAAAATCTATAAATGCATGGTTATCCAAACTAATCTCAGGTCTTTATTGCTACGGTGCATAATCATTGGTACAAGAACACTGCGAAGCTGCCATTTGATCCAGCTATAATCGTAGTTGGTTTTCTAGATTTCATGTGTCCAGCATCTGGATTGGTTTTGGATTCGGTGGCCAATCCCGAGCCGGACCGAGGGAGGACCTGTGCCTGCTCTGTGCGACCTGTGGCAGATAACCTACACTCTTCAGCTGATTTTCCAGCAACAATGACCACCGTATGCTGTTGTGTGAGTACAGAGTGATGGAAATCCAATTATGCACCTGCTATTATCTAGGAAATCATCTTTATACATATATAGCTTCATAGTTAGAATAGGTTTCTGCCATCTACAGTAATTGCAGTACATTCTACGCTCGTCTCTTCTAGATCTATAAAGCTCTGTTTAGCAGTTCTGATACTTATTTCCAAAACCAGTGGTTCTCAACTGGTCATCAGCTGTAAATGTATTTTGCGTATGTTTTCGTAAGTCGGCAGAGAACAACAATGCTTGATGCAATAAATGAAATGCACGATACAGTATTGTTTTACAGATTGTTTGCGATGCATTCAACAATAAAAAAAATCAGATACACTGTAAAAAACAAACAACAAATAAATAATAATATATCTCGATAGGGCACTTCAACATGTTTTTTACCCCTCATTACTTTAGCCTTCATAATGCATTTGAAATATGTACAGTTTTCACATCTGTATGCAGTTTTAAGAACTGTTGCTTCATGAAATAACATCATAGTAGCTCATAACTTGGCGATTTGAAAGAAACTTAAAAATAATGGGTGTGTCAGTCCTAAATTTAGGACTCTAAATTACTGATAAAAGAGTATTTCATAAAGCATTTTAGCACTAAAACTAGTCCTAAGTCACTAAGATCGAAACTATCCTCCTTGCTGAAAAAAAAAAATAGAAACCATCATTTGTAAATTTCCTACCATAAATATATCAAAACTTCATTTTTGAATAGTAATGCACATTGCAAAGGACTTAATTTGGACAGCTTTAAAGGCCATTTTCTGATTTTTTTACACCCTCAGATTTCAGATTTTCAAATAGTTGTATTTCAGCCAAATATTGTCCGACCATTAAAAAAAAACATACACCTATGAAAAGCTATTTATTCAGATTTCAGATGATGCATAAATCAGAATTAGATAGATGTATATATTCATGTTTATCAGCAAAGTTCAGTCGCAAAAATGAGTGAGTTATGGGGAAAGGCTAAATATTTCACAATTTCACAAATGTTTCTGACACTAATTTAACACCATAGAAAATGTACAATTAAAAATGATTAATAATAAGAATTAATAAAAAATTGCAAAATTCAGTTTGTTTACTAAAAACTATGTACTTTTGATGCATCTCTTCCCGCTCAGAACAGACCTGATTGCATTATGAGGGTTAAAGAAAGTGTTTTTCTTGTTTATGATAAACAGTGTTGGTCTTGTTTGGTCACCATTTGATCTCCAAAAACAAAACCAGCTGAGAACCACTGAAGTCCATGACTGATATCCTGAAGATGCGTCTGGGATCAGGTGAGTCCAGGTGAGGTTGTCTCAAGACTCCTCCTCTACTTCTCTGATTGGCTGGATGATGTTGCTGGTGGATTTGTACTGAGTGCTCTGATTGGCTGTGTGTGTGTTTGTGTGTTTGGTTTGTGTGTTTCTAGGGAAGCTGTTCTCAGGTTCATCTGTGTACCAGTTTTTATCTGCAGAATGATGGACATCATTTACTGTACGTCTGAAGCATGAAGTGCATAAAAAGCAACTTTAGCTACACAAGCTCCATCTCATGCACTGATGAGTTCTGATGTTTCATAGCAGGCTAAAATTATAACCATAAAAATGTTTCTTACTTTAACGTTTAATAAACTTTACATTAATGATTTTTTTTTACAGTGCTGAAACAAAATAAATCAATAAATCATGATGCGTTTAAGTCATTACAATTATTTAAGCAATTTTAACATTTTAAGATAACATTTTAAGACTTAGAATTTAAGACTTAAAAAGACTTAATAATAATAACAATAAAAAGACTGTAAGAATTTCATTTACAGTTGAAGTACTAAAATCACTAAAATAGAATTAAACTAAAACTAAATAATAATAATAATAACCAGTACAGATATTTTAAAAATAAATAATAAAAATTACAAGCACAACAAAATTGTGAAAAACTAAAATTCAGGTAGAAAAAGAAAATATGATTTCATTTTCTAATTGTAATTATAAAAAGAATTAAGAATATTATCAAAAACCTATATAAAAAAAAAGTAAACGTAAAACTATACATTTGTATAAATTTATAACAAAAAACAAATTTCTCCAGCAACTTCTCCAGAATTTGTATTATTATTTATTTTATTGTTTTGGGTGCAATTATTATTCATTTGTTAATAATAATAATAATAATAATTTGTTAACAATTGTTATTATTTAATTTTTTTTTACATTGAATATACCAGTAAATAGAGTTTAAAAAGTCATAAGCAAAGTCATCAAGATGGGATAGATATAGATATATATATATATATACATACACATATTTTATTTTATTTTATTTATTTATAACTTAATATTTGGTTAAAATATTTAAGAAAAAAAGCCAAAACGAGCAGTTTCTCCAGCAACCTCACCAGAAAATCTTGCAATGCAACATTTTGTAGAATTCTTTTGTGCATTTAAATATGACTATGGGGTTATTTAATACAAAATGTGTTTTTTTTTTCTTTTCTTTTAATTATTCTTTTTTGGTGAAGAAATTCAAGGCCATTTCCATCGTAAGAACTTCTTTTGAATGATTTTGCTGTAATCATGCTCATATCTTTGGAAACCAAAACCATGCATACTACAGAGTATGTACTAGACACGCGAGCTAAACCTCTACAGACGGTTGCGATGGTAAAAGCATTCTCAGTGTTATGACAGATCATAGATATCAAGAGATCAAAACAACTACTGAACTACAGCAGAGCCCTGAATCTGGAGACACATGCAGCAGAGATGACCTTCAGCAAAACAGCCAGAACCGCCAAAAGCTGCTTTGCTTTCAGTCAGAAAGCAAAGAATTAATGCTGGCATGACTTATTCAATGCACTTTTCAGCTCATAACCATCTGAATTATGAGAGATGGTTGCAGTAATGACATGCATTTAGTTCCATACCTGAAAGCCCTCTATTCGTCCTGGGCGCACTTTAAAGAGAGAGTAAATGGAGTTTAAGTTCAAGAAAGTAAAAAGTTCAAACGTCTTTTTTTTTTACACACACACACATGTTGGTTTTATTTACAAGTGTATTTGTACTTTAGGTTTAAAATAGTTAAGTAACTAATTTAAAATAGTTATAGTATATAAATTGGTTAAAAAAACATTAAACATTAAACTAAAATGGAAGTCAAAACTTAATTAAAAAAATTCTAAAATAAAAAGTAACACATTAACAATATAAAACAAATATACACGAAAAGCACAACATTATTATTTTTTAAATAATAAAAGGAATATCAATGAAAATGAGGTCCTTTGAGATGCTTTAAGTGTTTTAAAAGCATAGACGTCACATCAATACAGAAAAAAATACTTTTATTATGTTTAAGATATCGCATACACTAGTTCATTATAATCATATAAGAAAAATCTCTTACACATGATATTTAGAGAATCAAAACTTTGGTGTGAGCGTCTTACTATAGCAATGAAGGTGAATTAAACATAAAAAGCAAACAAACGTCCTGCTTGCTTCTTCACAAATACTCATCAAACAATTTATTCTTGCAGCATCGCAACATTTTCAGCTATTATGTGAGTTATACCAACCAAACAGCACGAGTTCAGTCCAAAAGAGTTTAACAGCCTTAGAAATATGGAAAAGATTTAAATGGAAGATAAAACATTTGTCGAATGATTCTCAGCACAGAAACGCAGAGCGACGGCTGCACGAGGAATAATGCTTCAGCGTCAGAGAATCAAACAAGTGTTTGGGTTTCTAAATCACAAAGATCCTGTTGCTAACCTGACCATACACCTGGTCAGAATCCGTTTAGGCTTTGTTTCGCATACGTCTTGATGAGTTTGCTATGCGTTTCTCTCAAGGCTGGTGTGTAAACTCTCACTGTGTCATCTGTCATCTCAAGAAGGCAGTGAATGGAAAATAAAAACATTTGAAAAATACTAACATTCTTTATGAGGACATATAGTAAGTACAGTGGGTCCAAATGTCTGAGAAATATTATGACGTACACTCTCAGAAATAAAGGTACAAAAGCTGTCACTAGGGCGGTACCTTTTCAAAAGGTATACTTTAGTACCTATTAGGTTCAAATATGTACCTTTTTTAAAGGGTACCACCCCAGTGACAGCTTTTGTACCTTTATTTCTAAAAGTGTATAATCAAGTAATATTTGAGTCTCTCTGTCACTAAACAAAATGTTTTGTGACATTGACTTGACACTGATTTTGTTCAATTAAAATATAGGCAAACCAACTGCAACCAATTAAAACTGTTGTTGATAAATCTACAAAATATTCTAAATTGTTCAAAAATACATCACAGATTCATATTACATTTATTAAGTAAATTGTAATATTTACTAATATCATTTATTTTATAAATAATATTAATTTTATATAATTTATTAATATTATTACTATTTTTGTATTCACTTTTAATAAAATTTTAATAAATTTTTGCTGTCAAATGATTAATCGCATCCAAAATAAAAGTTTTAGTTTACATAGTAAATGTGTGAGTACTGTGTGTGTTTATTATA
>JAUMHE010000061.1:18983850-19001828 GCA_032359235.1 Enteromius mattozi
CTGCTTACTAATGACTATTAATGTTGGAACAATGCTTTATAAAGGATGAACTGACTATTTATTAATGCTTAACTAATTATTCATAGCGTGTAGTTATTATAAAGTGTTACCAGAATGGGGGATTTTCACAAAATAAATTTTATTAATGAATTCATAATGAATATACCTGTGTCTGTCTGTATATGTTAATCTGTATTTTAATCAAACAATAACACATCAATCACTCACTGCTCTTGTAGTTTTAATAATCAGTTTATTTTTAATAAAAACACTTTTTCTTTGATACTTATGTATGAATGTGAAATGAAAAAAGTAGGTAATACACTTTCTGATATATATATATATATATATATTTTTTTTTTTTTAAATTATTATTATTCTTATTTATAACAACAATGATTATGTAATGATTGTAATTTTTTTCGTCCAACTCCTACAATCATACATGATTTTGAAGGGCATTTAATAGAGAATGGAAAATAGAAATAACTCATTTTTGAGACTTTGCTCATTGTGACTCATTTTGCCAGCAGCGCTCACAAATGTCTGTCCCTTTTGATCAACTGAATGCATCCTTGATGAATAAATGTTAGTTTGGGGTAAAAGGTGCTTCTCACCGAGCTCAGTGATGATGGGAATGTTAGCTCCGGTGGTTATAGATGCCTGTCGCACCAATCCATAAACGGGACTGTTCTCCGGAGACGAGCGGTCCATGCCCGGAGGAGTGAAGCCTGGAGCAGAGCACAAAACACATCAATACAGAGACATGTCAAATCAAATTTTTGATTTTATTAATATTTTTCCTAAAGAGAGACAAACATAAGCAGTGATGAAAACCAAAATATTAAATAATTATCATTGATGCATATTTAATGAGTAATCCACTATTTAGAAGGGTCGTCAAAATGACATTTTTACCTGAGATTCTGAGCCAAATCACAGGGAGGTTAAAATGACTTCAGATAGATGTTATTTTACTTCATGTTATTGGTAGATCTATTAGTCTGTTTTTGACAGGGTGAATGGATGTTTTTTTACACTACCATTGAGAAATTTTAAACAAACTATATTACAGACTTTTCATTAAGACCCTAAAAAATTGGCGTTATATGACATGTTTAATATATTGTTAGTCCACCACTCATCTGAATGAAAATGCTAATTCATTCTTAACCACTAGGTGCTGCTTTTGTAGAGTTAAAAGCTCATTAACACTGCTTTAAATGAAATTGACCAATCACCGGAGAAGTTTGGAGGAAAAAATTGTTGAACAAATCGTTTGGGAGTCATTGAACAAATAAGGTAAAAAATAAATGCATATTATAAGACAATGAAAGTGTTTTTTGACCTTGTTGGGGACTCCCAAAACCAAAGTATGAACCTTTCAAAACCCGTTATAGGGGCACTTTAACAAAACCAAAAATCTGAGCCAGGACGCTCTGGACCTTGAGAGTTTGCCTGCAGGAGTCCAATACTGTCATCAAACTGCATGGACTTGATGTTGAGTGATGCCAGAATACACTCCTTGTCCTGCAGAGAGGCGTCGTCGATGTTGTTCTGATTGGCCGACAGAATGACACACATGTCACAGAGATTGATGTTGACCGCTCTCAGATCAGCCCGACTCAGTGGAGTCCCCTAAACAAGAGACACACGGCAGAAAAAATAACAGCAGCTCGTTACACAAGACATCATGCATTAATTGTACAGACATTTCTGTTCACTCCAAAACACAATGCAATCAAGTGTAAATCTTGTCTAAATGGTTCCCAAAACAACCTTTCTGTTTCACAAAAGCTTCTTTGTGGCAAAAGAAGGTTTTTTAGATTATAAAAATGTAAGAAAGAGATGGTTCTTTAAATAACCTTTTAGGTTTTAAGTTTTTTCATGCACCTGTCAAATTTGGGATTTGGGGTTTTTTGGTTTTAGTGGGAAAAACACCTGAAAGACACTTTTAAGTGTTTCTTTTATAGCACTTCATCTATTTATTTCAGTTACAATACGTATTTTTACAGGCCGTTTTGAGTTTTTTCTCCTACATTGAGCCATAAATCTCCACTTCAGCAGCATTTACACCAAACTTACATTTTTATTCCTATAGTCTATATCCTGAAGGTTTTTACTGGGTTTTTGGATCATATGTAATTTATATCCTGCAATTGCGACTTTATATCTCACAATTCTGAGAAAAAAAAGTCAGAATTGGGAGATTACTATTAGTAGTAATTGTGAGAGTACTATCAGTATATTGTGCCTATATCCTATATTTACAGATGTTTTTAGCGTGTTAAACAGAGAGTGCTCACGGGTAAGATGGAGACTTTGGGGAAGTTGTGTAGCGTCTCCCACTCTCTCTTCAGATACTCCAGAGATCCCACGAAGACGATGGGCTTGAGCTCGTGATAGTGGAAGTTACTGGCTCTCAGAGGCATCACCAGATTACGCAGACCGATCAGAGCCGACTTCACATCGCCGAAAATACAGACCACCACGTGACCACTCAAAACCGTCATCGCCGCCTCGCTGCGAGTCTGAGAGAGACAGAGCAATAAATCAACCTTCACATTACTGATAACTACCGCCATAATAACGACCTATCAAAAACATTTACAGCATTCAAAATAAAATGTTAAATGCTTTCAGTTTTATTACTTACAGAAACTTCATAGATGCTAAAAGACGCAACAAAATCACCTGGACTACTATCAGCTGTACTTTAAAGATTTCAGTTAGTGGAAGAGAGTTTAATTACTAAAATGACTAAAACTAACTAACCTAAAAATACAAATAATAAAAACTAAATAAATATTTTACTAATTTACTAAAATTAAAAAATGAAAATACAGACCAATATATCACTGACTGACCTTTCCTGACCCTTAAACTAGTCCCAAACACTAGTCTGACACTGTATTATTACTGTAAACTACAACTAAAATAATTACCTCTTAAAACATTTACAGTATTTGAAATAAAATAAAATGGCTTTTAGTTTCATTATTTATAGCTTACATAGAATTAGAAATTTTACATAATTTTTAAATTGACAAATTCTATGCAGTTTGACCAATTCATTTAGAAATATTTATTTATTACAATTACTAAAATTAGCAAAACTGAAAATCACCTAACAAAATTGTGAAAATATAATAAAAAATAACTATATATTTGTTTATTTAAAAAAATAATAAAACTGACAAAAACAAAACAAAATTATTTAAAATAATTTCAGTTACTAAGTAAATGTTTCAATTAGTTGCAAGGCAATATTTCGCATTTTCGTTTTAATTAAGTTGAAGAATTAAAGTAACTAATCTGAAAAGGAAATAAAAAGAATCAAAAATAAATATATAGATATATATTAGAAAAACTGACAAAAACGAGTAATAAAGCGTAATAAAACAACAAAAAAATACTTTGATTTGAAAGTCTAAGTGAATATATATATATTAGTTAATTGCCAAGGCAATATTTTAATTATTTGTTTACCTAAATTGTACTAAAATGAGTAAAATAAAGAAATAAATAAAAAATGATAAAACTAAATAAACATTTCTGAAGAAATGAATAAGAATTCAAAATTAAGAACACAACAAAATTAGTATTTCAAATAGTTAATTATGGCTAAAACTAACACTTACTAAACTAAAATAAAGAAAGAAAGAAATAATCATTTTACAAATTTACCAAAGTTAAAAATGGAAAGTATGAACAAACTGAAAATGATAATAACCACTGTAATATATAATATCTCAGTTGTGCTGTTCTGATTTCCCTCAGTTGTGTTGTGTATCTTACCAGGATGACCTTCTCTATGTCTTTTGATGGACACCAGTGAAACATTCCTGTCGAATCATATTTCTTTATGTTCTCATCCATTGTTTCCATTTGATCGTGTCCAGGGACCAACAACGGGTCGTGCCTGAAATCAACAAACCACACAAACACAGACAAACCTGAACGGCCAAATTCATGCTCAACTTCCAACAACAGCGAGATCGATGGCTTTATAAAGCAGACGTTTGCAGGGAATGAATTGGATGCTGGGAAGTAGGGCTGCTGTTACAGGACGTGATTGAGAGCAGGGTCTCAGGGACGTTTGATTGGCCCATTAGAGAGGTGAAGGTTTCAGCATTCTGTCAGAGAGCGTTTCCATCCGTCAGCTGCGGCTGCTGTTATGACTTTATTTTCAATCATTAGGCCATTAGAGCTGCAGAGGCTCTCCTCACTTCCTCCAGCTCTCTGTCCATCAAACTTAATGCACAGAATGACAGCAAAACCACGCGGTCAGCACCCCAGATACACCGCATTACATCACCAACACACCTACACCTGGGCAGGAAAGGGTTAACCTCAAAAAAATCTGTCAAGAGCATGACTCACAAGCCACGTTTCACCCTAAAATAAAATTAAAAATGACATTAAAACATTTAAAACTATACTTGGCAAACAGGAAATTAAGATGTTTTTGGGACAACTGCTTTATAATATCATTTTAATGATGTCCAATTGCTCATTAGCATGACATTTCCAATTACAAATGCATGCATGCACATATTTAAGTAAAAGTATGTTATGCTTATGTATTAAATGTATTTATAAAATATAAGAACATAAAAATGTATACACACGTAAATATTTTCAAAAATATATACTGTATGTGTTTGTATTTATATATACATGTGATTAATCGTCTGACACATATATATAAATATGTATATATATATATATATATATGTACATGTGTGTATGTGTGTGTGTGTGTGTGTTTATAATTATAATATTATATTTGAACAATTTAAAAACATAATAAATGTATAATATTATAGTTATTTAATAGAAAATTATAGAATATTATTTATGAGCAATTGTTATTAAAATTATCAGTTATCTCTTATAAACACAACCACACATATTTACAGTAGAACATTCAGAAACGTGTGCGTGTGTGTATATATATATATATATATATATATATATATATATAGTTTTAAATAATTCCCATATTTCTGTGATTGAAATGTGAGCAGGACATGTTTTGGAGATTGGATGAATGTGGATGAGGTTTATGACTCTGTACAGTTAGTGTTTCAGCTCTATCTGATCCTCTCAGACTGTCCTCGCCAGCGCTAATCAATAACTGACCCAGGGAAGACTGAGTGTGTCTCATTCAGGTCCTGTAGCTATACACAGATCAGATTCACACACAGAAACACAGCTGAAAGTTAACACATCATCTGGGACGATCACGGAAAACACAGATCCAGTAAAGTGTGTAAATATCCTGGAATGATGTTTAAACATAAAGCTACATTTATCAAGAACAAATAAAGTGGTGTGTGTTTTAGATCAGTGAGATTTATCAAAGTGTAATTTATATCAATTTTGGAATTTTATAAATTGATTTTATTGCTACAATATACCTTTAAATGATATATGAAAAAAAAATAATAATAATATATATATATATATATAATGTATTTAAATATATCTCGCATCTGAAAGTAACGCAAACAAAATGGATAACGTTTAAATCTGTAATCAATTTACAAAAAATTATAGTAAAAATCATAATATTTATAATTTTATAAATATGATATAGTACATAATTATTATAAAATCATTATAATTATACAAACACATATTCACATTTACTGTATTGTAAATATGCAATTTATTTAAAAAAAATCCTGAAAATAATTTAAAAAAAGCAAATAAAATGTATATGTCATAAATATTATATATATTCCAGCATAAATTAAAGCCAAGAAGATCAATAAATATTATATAATATATTATATATATATATGATGAGATATTGATCTTATTGGCCTCAATTTATCAATTTACTGCAAACATATATAAATAAAAAAATTAAATGAATCACAATAAAGCTAATAAAAGCTATTAAAATGAATAATTTATAGTGATAATCAGAATTTTGTGGACACAATACATATACTGTATATTATAAATTGCAGCAAAAGAAAATATTAGATGAGAGAGTATTTTGTTTCTGATGAGAGTGTGTAATATAAAAGCCCAGTGTTTCTCACAGATCCTGACACTAACACACTTCCAGAAGAGCCTGATCCAGTCTGCTCTTCATTACTAATGCAGCGGTGACGGCCATACGAGCGATAGTGCCTCGGGCCACAGCACAACCTCAAATAAAACCACCTTAAACACCTCACACACACTCATCCTGCTGCTTCTGTGACACAGAGACAACACACACACACACACACACTTATCACCGGACAGACACTCAAACACACAAACTTCAGATGATTCTCTTCGCTCCATAACGACAATAATATAGCACAAAAGTCATTTTCTGTGACAGACTTCACTCTAATCATTATTTAACATAATTCAGTTCAGACTTGCTGCACCAAAAAGCTAATAACAAACTTATTTCAACTTATTTAAAAATGGTTAAATATTGTGGGATTCAAACATCATCTAACTTCAGATAATATTTCTGTGTAGCATTCTGTTTAGATATATATGTAAATATATATTACTATACATACAATATTGTATTTGTGTACATACACACACACATATATGTGTATATATATATATACTTTGATTATATAATAAAAATATATTAGAATATATATTGTGTATGTATGTATGTATGTATATATATATATATATATATATATATAGGTGCTGTCAAATAAAGATTTTTGTTTATATAATATGCATGTGTGTACTGTGTATTATTATGTAATTATAAAGACATACATGTAGCATATATTTTGAAAATATTTACATTTATTTACATGTGTACATTTATATTTAAATAAATGATATATATAAATACTTTGGATAAATCAAAGTAACACGTGTTTCCTATATATATACATGTATATGCATGTATTTATATGTACATAATAAATATATACAGTACACACACATATATTATGTAATCAAAAACTTTATATATACACTAATATATGTATTTTTTTCCCCCTCTAAATTCCACTTGCTATTAATTACTGCCCATACAGTATGAATTATTCGTGATAAAGCATTCAGAAGATATTATTCTCATTCCATCATTGCGTATTAATGGCTTTTATTAATTCACTAGCAGCTCTTTCATCAGTCAAAATCAATAAATGGATCAGTAATTCTGCCGGACAGGATAAGAGGCAGGTAGTGGAAGTTAAAAGCGGGCGGAGCTTCGGACAGCCCGAGGCAACACAGACCGACCACCGCCTCTGATTGGCTGCAGCCATGGACCATGTGACCCATTTAGTGAACATCAGAGAGGACAGAGATGCTGGATGTAAAGGGCTTTCACAAAAAAAATGCTAGTGAAATAATGCCACGTTACTCATAAAAGAAGTCAGAAAGATGTGCTCTTACCTTATTATTTTGGGCGAGCATGTGGGCGATGCTCTCATCCCTCCGTTCCGCTGTTTTTTCTTGGGCGAAAGAGCCGACTGCTGCTCCTCCTCCACTACTGAAACACCAGACACAGTTAGAGATGCAACCAAACTACACGTTACAAAGCATTAAAACACTCCCAAACACACACCATCAGACAGATGTGAGACACACACAGAAGAGGTGAAGCACACGAACCGAGAAAGACTGGACTGTTCTGCTGTTTGTGCTAAACTTGCCTTGAACCCTTTATGTATAACAGATCATGTACATTGTAATGCATTATACATTTTCATAAATAATTGTGACCAAAGTTAAAATGCATTGGAATACTTGCAGATTCATGGTTACATCTGAAAGTGGTGATCATGTGAATTACTGCATATACTTTAAAATATAGGTGTAATGTTGAATATGCAGTGCCTGTGTTCATTATTTTATTATTGCACTATATATAAAGGTTTCAAGTAAAGTGTTGCCTTCAGCTGCATTATTTTGAAAAATTGCCGGTTAACTTTTTCTTAAAAACATGTACAGTTTCAGTCAGCATTATTTTCAACAGAAAGCAGTAAAATTATTAGATCTGCAGCAAAATATTTATAATAAAATACTGTAATGCTTTTGATAACATTTTAAATATTTTTTGGGGATGGGTTATACTATTTATTATTAATTAAATAGTATAAGCCTTTTTTAAGGTTGTAAATTAAAATGACTAGAATTAACTTTACAAGAAAATGCAAAATTATACAAAATGTCAGTTCAATTCAATTCAATTAATTAATTAATTTGCAATTATTTGTGAAAACTGTTTCAAAGTAAAGACTTCATCAGTTCTTTCTGTACTTAACTAACTATATATATATTTTTTTTTGTTTGTTTGTTTGTTTGTTTGTTTGTTTGGGGGTTTTTTTTGTTTTGTATTTTATCACAAATTAATGCAGGACTACGGAAGCCTTGAATTGCAACATAGAAAAGAAAAGGGAAAAAAAGAAAAGAAAAGTTGAATCATGGTTTTGAATTGTTTTGAGTTGTTTTGAATCCTTTCATTTATCCTTCCAGAGTCATTTATTTAGCTTTTTCTCGCAGATTTTTTCTCTCTAAAAATTGTTTTTCTCTTCCAAATATCCATCATATTATTGTAAAAATTATGTTTTTTAAAATAAAGTTTTTTTCATCAAAAACTTTTTTCTCTTAAAGAAAAACAAACGACAAAAGCTTTTCCTCCTTTTTGTCTCTCTCATTTTTCCTCCTTCCTAAAAACTTTTTTTTTTCTCTTCAGAAAGCTTATATTAAGAAAGAAATCTCTCTTTAAAAGCTTTTTTCTCTTCAAAATCAAATACTTTTTCTCCCTTAAAAACCCCACTTGTTTTCTCTTTTTAGAAAAATAAATTACTAAAATAAATATGTTTTTTATTATTTTTATTTTTTATTTTATTTTTTTTACCATATTGCGATTCATGACAGCTTGTTTAGTATTTCTGAACTCTGTTAGTCGGCATGCATTTCCCACAAAACCAGGCCGAGTCTTACAGAGTGTGTGCGGGCCGACGGTGGAGGTGGAGCCGTGGCTGGAATGATATCTGTATTTAACAGGCAGACTACAGGCCCGATGCAGACGGGTGGCATCAGACGCACCTGCGTTGCTGCTGCTCTGATACAGCTCTCTAGAGCTGGCCAGACTGAGTCTGTGCAGGTATAAAGCAGCCGGAGACAGCAGACTGCCTTTACGGCTATTTACTAAAGGCACTGACACACGGACGCCCCGGACAGCAGGAGGTGCTCTCACAGCGCACTGAGCTCGCATTACGACGGGTTTGGGATTCTGGGGCTGGAATGTTGGACTGAGTTCATCGTTTACTGCCAAATAAAAGACATACATTCATAATCAGGCAATGAAGAGAATCACCCATTGTTACTGTCCTTAACATATTAATGATATAGCCTAATATTGTTAATTTTAGAAATTATGCTTCAAAGTATTTTTTTATAGAAAATGTGTATATATATATATATATATAAAAATTGGCTGTTGTATTTTTAATATTTTATGTAGATTTTAGATTTAGATTTGTTTTTTTTTTTAAGCATGGAAATTCAAAAACAGTGAATGTTTTTTTATAATACTGACTCTGAATACTGATTTTATTGCAACATATATTTGAAAAAGATCTTTTGAATATTTAATTACTTGTTGATTTATTATTGATCCTCCACAGTCACCGAGTCAAGTGCAATTTTTCAGGATCCTTATTATTTCAGAGATATCTAGATATCTATCAGGTAGTAGTGATGTTATATGGATAATATTCCTAAACTGAAATTGCTGATAGCACCATTAGCTGATATATTCAGCACCATTAAAAAAAATAATAAATAAAAAAGAGCTCCACATTATCAGAACTGCAGTGCAGCAGCACCATCTAGTGCTGAATGAGAGCAGGTGTCTACAGAGCTACGTTATATTCAGACAGACTGCAAAAAGTATTAGGACACAACTTGTGTAAACAGACTTCATACAGCCACCTATTAATGACCAACAAGCAAAAAAAAGTTATTTCTCTACATTTTGAATGACACTTGCTTTGATATATTATCTGATGCAATTACACATGAATGTATGTCTTAGTTGTCCAAATACTTTTTGGGGGCCACTGTATTTGCACATATACATCAGACAAAATCAAATAAAATGTTTGGATGAGCAGACATGAAGAGAAGTTAAGTGAGAATGAAGAGAAGATTGATGAAGAAACTGGAAGATGGTTAAGAAACAAATTAATAAAAATGGGGAAAAGACTTACTTGATTTGATGTATCCGTTATAGTTACTTTTAGCTGAGAAAATGCAAAGACAAAATGAGGTTAAAGTGAGATATGTGGAGCAATGATGAAATGATGAACCAGTGACACAGAAAATGAAAATAAATAGCTTATTTTTGAAATCTAGTACTGAATATCTTCAACCACCCACTAAGCGAAAAAACTTAACTAGTCTCCTAGCCTGACCATCTGACCCAAAGAGCCCCTAAGATTATCAAATTTAACCAATCTAACCAGCATGGCCAGGCTGGGACACCAGATAATTACCTTATAAGCTTTTAAATATCTATGCTCTAAACCTCCAATACAGAAGATATGTACTAAGTGTATTTACAGCATATACTGTATAATGCTCCTATACAGTATATACGTGTTAGTAATGTCAATCACCATACCCAACATCTACATTATTAGCATAAAACACAGCACAAACTATGCTTAAATGACATGTTCAGATAAATACCACTGTAGCCGAAATGTAAAAGAAAACAAATAACAAAACTAAACTGCATCAATACAATTCACACAAACAGCATGCAGGAGACCAAGTCTACCACACAGATACATCCATGGGCTTGCAGCAATCTTCACCACATCAGATGCCACCACTATATGGCACTGCACCAGCCAGATGGCACATACACAGGTAGCGGGCACAGATGACTACTCGGCATGGGTGCCACAGGGAAGGCGTTCACTTACAGGAGCATAAAGTGGTCGTGTTATCATACAGAGACACAGGAGAGAAGGGGAAGCCACGGTGCAGAACCTCCATGTTACTAGCCACACTGTCTGACATGCACGAGCAGCCACGTTCTGCCCCACCGCAAGCTACACAACATGCCAGATGCATTCTCTTGTAGGCAGACTTCTTGGCTGGGGTCATGGGGTGGATGAGGGGAGAGGAGGAGGAGAAGCATGTTAATGGATGGGAGCATTATTTCACTAACAGAAGCTGGACATTCAGAAACTAAGCGGGCCTAGTATAGAGCCCTGAGGAACACCCTCAGAAAAACATCTTTGTTATCAAGTTATATACAATTCTGTTACACAGTAAAATCTGTTGTACTTTTCAACAACAAGATATCAGTTCAAATGATTCCAATCCTGTTTTAATTATTTTTTATATTCTTGGAAATACTGTATTTTAGAGATGCGAGTAAAGCATGGAAATGCATGGAGATGAATGAGAAAAGATATCAGGAGCTCACTGTAACGTCCTCCCATGGTTTATAAAATGTAAAAGTATTTTTAACATTTAAATTATTATGCAAAGCACAACATTTTAATGATGAATTACAATATATATATATATATTATTAAATATTACAAAAGAAAAAAATACATATGGGGCAATATCTTAACTCAAAACAGAATAATTCTCAGAAAAGCCCAAGTGCTGTTAGGAGCCTGTTAGCACAGCAAAAATTCAAGCTGTCTCCTGCTGATGATGTGGTGGAGGACAGTGGGTTAATGGAAGATGTGATTTAACATTCACACATGCAGCAGGCTACAGTAGAAATCTACAGTCATTACTCACAATACAACACTATCAGAGGGTGGGGGAAATGATCACAGATCCAGGGCAGCGAGAAGAAGGGAAAATGTGAAATGTGTCAATTACTAAAAAATTTTTTTTGATGTATATTAAAAGTTGGTGGAGGTTAAATCCAAAAGGTTTTGTAATGTGCAGGCAGTGCAGAGATATTGACAAACAGCATCAGTAAAGATGTCACTGACAAACTCCTCCACACATTAGAGATTTATATCTATATGAATATTTTCCAGCTGTGGGGAAAATTGTGGTAAAGTGCAAAGTAAAAACTTCACAAAAAATCCAGTTTGATGATTCCTGATCCCACAACAGAGTCTACCTGATTAAATATTTGAATAAATGTTGTAATAAAAAAAACAAAAAAAAAAACATTTTCATATATGGTACAATTAAAGTGAAAGTGGTATAAAATACAATACAATCTAATAAACCTAATAAAATCTATTTATAAGAATGATTATATATGAAAAATAATCTATGTATAAAAATAATTTAGATAAAAATAAAAAGTGAAAGTAAGGCAAATATTAATAAATGTTCATGGTAACTTACTCCGTTTGCATCCACACTTCTTGATCCGTTTTGCGTCTGTAATGTCATCGTGACAAGCTTTACAGTAAAAAAGTGCCCTAAAGAAAAAGGCAATCTTATTCAAACCATCCACACAGCATACAGTATGAGCTGTTATGATATGAATCTACGGTATAGCTAGATATGTATAAAAACTCCTCACCTCTTCACCTCCTTGGCATCACTGGCGATGAAGAAGCCCAGCGTTCCCTCCTGCATCTTCACATGATTGCCCGGGTTAATCAGTGTGCTGTAAAATACAAACAACACTCATAAACCACAGAAGTTTTTCAGAAATAAAGTACTTCCTATTAAATCATAATTTCTGCACTTATGAAGACAGAACAGCTCATGCCACGAAGTGTAAACACATATAAAACTTAACCAAAAATCTGTGTATACTATCAAACATTGAAAGAAAAGACCCAAAACAGACATTAAATAAAGATTTTGTACAGTAATGTCCAAATCACCCAGAACAGAAAAAAGCATCACGTTCTATTTTCATGTTAATGACGACATGCATTTACTAATATGAATTTAAAAAAAATCTTTTTAATAAGACTACTCTTTGTATTAATCTGTTTGTTGTGATGAAGGTTATTGTTATGTCTAAATTAAAATAAGCTGTTTTAAATATTTCAGGACGACATTTGCATGCAAACACATAGTATTAGTTTACTTGGTTAATAGACATGCAAGCATGGAATAGTTCACCCAAAATTACTGTAGCATATCTGTCATCATTTCTCAATCGAAACACATGACTTTTCTTATTCCATGGAACATTAAAAGAGATATTTAGCATAGTGCCTTAAATATTTGACGGCTTTGGAAAATAAACAATTTATTAATTTTCCCTTCCACTGCAAATCTCAACTATCCTTCATGATTACGTTGTTCAAGCTGCATCACGATCACATGCTGTTTGCAATCAAAAAAATCATACCTGGATAATTATGCTTTTAAAGGCACATGCTGATTCAGCATAAAACATGAAATTTCATTGTTTGAATACAATCACATTTCTGGGATGCTTCAGTGGTGTTATTTTGTCATTTGTGGAGCTTGATGGTGTCCGTCTTCTTTGTACTGAAAAGAACATTGTGCCTAAAACTTCCTTTATATATTCCCCGGACGAAAGTCATACAGGTTTGGAATGATATTAGAGTGAGTAAATGATCACAGAGGTCTCATTTTTGCATGAACTATCCCTAAAACGTACAGCATGATTTTGTCACTACAGAAAATAAAAGATTTGCTGACTGTAAAAGCATTAAACATGTTCAGAAAGGCAGCGACTGTTTTCAGTGCCACATTACAGCTTACACACACAGAGCTTGACCAGAAGTACAGAAAATGAACAACAGTATCCCTTGAAAATCTACACATATAAATCACTGCCTTGACTAAAAGTCATTTACAATACTGTCTCGACTTTTAACCAAGCGCATAAAGACCCTAAAGACCCTAAAACATTCAGGAACGTTTCAGGGAAATATGGCATGTAAATTTTCAAGAGAATTTGGCATGACGTGACCACACCAAATTAAACCTTATAATATCATACCATTTTCCACCCCTGTGTGAAACAAACACAAACAGCAGCGAAGTCAGACAAGCCACTAAATGCAGGATAAACAAGCTAATCATTTCAGCAGGGCTATTATCGTTAATTAACACTCATTTTTGTTACTTGAAATAAAATTAACATGAATGAAATAAATAATAATTTAGATAGCAAATACTAGTCTAACAAACGTTTGTGAAATAACAAACAACTAAAATAAAATTAAAAAAACCTTTAGTCATACTTCACATATTTCTCATTTTCCTTTCGTTTAATTTAATGCATTAAAATAACACAAAAAATTTAAATTAAAACAACATAAACATACAATCTAATTTAAAATGTTAACAACTATAATAGTATATTAACGATACTAAAATAACACTGCATTCGAGTCAAGAGTATGCTAACCAAAGAAATGGATATTGCTGTCAGGATACTGGATCTTTTAGGACTGTTTTTAATGAAGATTTGAAGACTGACCTGCTTTCTCTCTGGTCTGATTTATACTCGATCGCGATCAGCAGGAGTTTCAGCTTCACATAGCAGAGTCTACAGAGAAACAAAAGATCAATCAAAACCAGGTGACACATGCTAGATGAGCAACATTCCTTTCATTATTTATGTATCTCATTTATACCTGCAACTTTACAGCATTAACATCCAGAATCGTATTCGGATAATCATGGTTTCAGTGACTTAACTATCGCACTCGTCATACTTACTCACAAACGGTGGGGAAAGACAAACCCACAAAGGCACTGGACAGATACTCCGTGTACATTTCATTGGCTACTCCCTCTAAATAGTACTTCTGCCAGGTGTCTTCTTCAATCTAAACAGAAGTGAGTCGTGAGTTTGGAGCTCAGGATTCAACCGGTGACTCTGTTTGCCCCAGAATGAGAGCTGACCTTGATGTAGGACCTCATGGAGAAGAGGTTGGCCAGCATGGTGGACAGACCTTGGGCCAAGCAGCTCTGAGCGATGAAGCCCAGCTTCAGCTCGGCGAGGCAGATAGCGTCATCGCCCTCCTTCCAGTTCCAGCTCGGAATGTTGAGAAGATGAGCCTGGAGAAGACAAGCATGCATTAAAGGCTTTAGAACAAGATTAGGATGTACAGTGTCAGAATGTCACAAATTCCCTCTTTTCTTCATCCAGAACATCTGTTTGTGATTCTTAGTTTGAAAGTTACAGTAGCTTGTTTAATTCTAAAGACGACTATGAAAAAGGAAATAGGTCACAAAAACATTTTGGCAGTTTTTGGTACAGTAAACGTATGATGAATGGAAACTCTCACCTTATTGTGGTACTGCAGCATCTGTGTTATGATTCGGATCTTTGGATGGTAGTTTTTAATGGATATCACCCTAAAAAAATGCACATCAATGTTTGTTTTGTATAATGCACTAATTCTTGTTTAATCTTTTGTTTTTGTTATTTTCTCACCTCATGATATTGGATGCATCTTCAGCGTCAGGATCTGCACAATATTTATTGGCTAAGATCAGACAGGCATCGGCCGACTCAATCTACAAAAAAAAATAATAATTCAATCTACTCTCTTTTAATAAATAAAAGTGAGAAAATCACTTTTTGAAGGGTTCCCACTAAATTTTCTTTTTCATGAACTCAGTTGTAAAGATTTTCAACACCTTTTAAGTTGCTAGCAAATCATTTAGACCAATTAGTGAATCAGTTAAAAAAACTTTTTTTATTTAAATTTTAATTAATTTTTTTTTAATGTTTAAAGAGTGCTATTTTAGTAGAATTAATATACTACTAATTGATATTAATATTATTATTATATTAATATTTTTGTTCATTTTACAAATGAGATATTTTTATTTTTGGTTTTCATCTTCATTTTTAGTTAAAGTTTTAGTAGTAGTAGTCTGCTGTGTGTGTTTGTCTTTTTTATTTGTTTTTGTTTTCTTTAAATATTTTTAAGGCCTTTTTGTTATTTTTCTTTGCTTTAGTTTATTTAGTTTATTTCTTTGAGTAAAACTAAACAAAAAATATAAACACTGCCTTGGCAAACAGCTGGGAAAAAATATATATTTTGAATGTATTTTATTTTATATCAGTTAACATTTATTTTATTTCAAGCTATGAAAATATGCTTAATGGTTTTAGTTCCTATAATAATCATGTTTTACACAAGAACAATGTCTTATTAAATATTTTAGTATAACTAGAAAAAGCAGTCTTTATAGCTATGTTTTGGGGTTTTTTTATAATCATCTGTCAAAAGTATCTGACACTTCTACACTCCACTGCACTTCTATATGTTTTTTCCCAACTAATTAGTCAAAGCAACTCTGATTTTGAGCCTGCAGACTGTACCTTGACTCGAGCGAGATCATGAGGGTTGAGGACGGATCCCTGGTAAAACTCCACCTGTGTGAAGTGTCTCTTGAATAAGGCTTCCAGCTCAAGATTAGGGGAAATACTAAAAACACACACACACACACAACGGCACCATGAGACCAACACATTCACTCCACAAAACAGAGCAGCAGGAGCGTTCTTCAAATCATCTTTTGATGTTAAAAACTCTACATTGTACTTACTTATGGAGAAAAACTATTTCTACATTGACATCATCCCTGTCCTTGTGTAGGAAGTCTTTAAGGAAGTTGGAGACGCTCTCCAGCGTGATGTGACCGCAGACGACTATATGCCTGAGAAATGCAACAGGTGAGTATCCATCAGAAAACATCACAAGAGAGAAAACCACCCAGATCACATTCAGCCTTAAAATCAGACCAAATCATATGAAATGAGCTCTGAGTATGTGCTAGTCTAAAGGGAATCTGGGTGGGTCTTCTCTGGAGAAACTGGACTTTTACTGAAACAACAAACCTTGTCTCAATCTTACATAAAACAACAACAACAACGAATGAGTTTAAAGCAGTAACAGCAATGCAGTGCCACTGAGATAAAGACCCCATAAAATCACTCACATTTAATGAGCTAAATATATACATATAGATAAATTTGTAACACTTATATTTGCTAAAATGAGCGTAAACTGTAGATAAGCTACAAACTAAACCACAAAACACTGATCTTGATTTCATGGGGACTTTAAAGCCAAAGCATCTGAGCAACAAGACGAAGCTTCTGAAAAGGATTGCTGATGATTAATTATAAACTAATGCAAGCATATGTATTCATGATGTGTACAGTGTTGTAGCTAGCATTAAAATAATTCAACACACAAAACACTGCAGTGACGTGTAGCTGAATTTTGTGATTGTACGTATACTATGAAAAAAGTGCATATTTGTGACACCTCATAAAAGGCTTTTATTAGAGTTATTTAAAGTGAGTTGAAGTACTCCTGAAAGTATAAAAAGCCAAATCCAATCATATGGGTCAAAGATGAAAAAGAGTTCAAGCATAAAAACAATAAGTGTAATACTGCTTTAAACTTCATTTAATTGCAATTTTGTCACTGAAATTAATATCCTACATTTTCACTGATTTACAGAAGACAGCCACTAAAATGTCATTCAGTGTAATAATCTTGTCAGGCATATTTACAACAAAAATCATTATATGACATATAAAAAGACTAATTACTTTCACCCCAAATACTAATTAGTTATAATTTTACATTTTTAAATTTACCACTATCCTAAGTTTTGCCCATTTGTCAGTTAGAATGTTTTAGTCATTTAAAACACAGTACTGTAATTTTTTAATATGCTCCCTTATTCTTTTATATATTTTAATATGTACAAGTCATAATAAGCATGTTATTTATTATTTCAACTAAATTTTGACATTTTATTCTCCAGAAACATATTTGAACCCTTAAAAGTAGACACTTTATTTACATTTAATGTGCTTTCACTTTTGTACATTTCTTTTGATGTAGACATCTTAATGTCTTTGACCCATACTATATTTCAAAATATATAGAATTCTAAAGATTTTTTTGACAGCTTTTTTGTTCCCCTTCAGTCGAGTCACTCCGTCGTTACATATGGGAACTCGCATGAGAGACCAATCGCCTTCGAGATTTAAGAAAAGGCCAATGAATATTGGCGTGCAT